>CM016723.1:47345986-47571600 GCA_005771605.1 Scutellaria baicalensis
GCTAAAAGTCAGTAAGCTTAGTTTGCAAGTCACCAAGCTATAAAGTGAGAAGAAGGTCCTCACTGAAACAGTAAATACCTTCAACAAATCCTCTAAAGATTTGGATGCAATGTTAAAAATCCAAAGAAGTCTGAAGGATCACGCTGGTATAGGTTACTGTGGAGAGGCTTCCACTTCAACAACCAACACCTTAAAGGTACCTACATTTGTGCCTGTAGTTGTTCCTCATAAAAATGAACTACCTAATTGTTGGTCCCAAGTGGTAGTAGGCTTAGAGGGGGGGAGGTGAAAAAGCTTAATCAATTTTCAAACTTTTTCTCCTAAAAGGTTGAAGTCTAGAAGCAGTAACCTTTTGAGAGGTTACTTCAGAGTTATCAGAGTTATATTGCGGAAAATCTTTCTTCTGTTGAAAACACAAGTATGGAAGATGTGCATCTGATAATGGATATGCAGTTAGAAAGATAAGCACAAACATACGCATAGATATATAGAGGTTCGAAGGTGGAGTAATCCTTCTACATCCTCTCTGTCTCTTCTCAAGAGGGAACATTGTTAATCTTGTTGATTTACACAGACCTATCTATTTACAACACAGACTTAACAAATGAGTAGCAAGCTTACGCACAACTGCTTGCTTACTCTCCTAACTGACCCACACAGGATCCTACCTGACCCACTCAGGATCCTTACTTTCTTCTTCAGAAAGTGAACAGCTTATCAGGACCCTAGTCCTAGCACAAAGCACTCCGAGACAGTCCTTAAAAGGTTTGTCTTTTTCTTCAGCTGGATGCAGCAAGATTCGACTTCTTTTCCAGGTTGTTCTGTTGTAGCATGTCGCGCATGACTGAATGACTGAGTAATCTAGTGTTTTTGTGGTTTAGAGTGTTTGAGCTTCCTTCTCTTCTTTTGATCTTCTATACACTCTCTTCTCTTCTTTTCTTTTCCCCCTCTACTTCTTTTTCTTCCACACGCAACTCTCTCTATATTTTACTCTCTTTCAGTCTTCTTTTATAGGTGTAGGAACTCTGCCCGTTGAAGGTGGGTAGGTTCCAACATTAATGCGTCGTCTCTTTTTTAATACACCCCAACCTTTTGCTTTTTAGGTGTCTTCATATGATTGGCTCCATTCTTTTTCTCTCTACGGTAACTTTAACTTCTTTCCCATGCTTGTTTTGTAGCTTCCTTCTTGTAATTGCTTTGGAGCTTCCTTCCCAACTTGCTCTATCAGTTGGCTTGAAGCTTCGGTAGCTTGTTGTTTTACAGTAGCTTTGGCATGGTCTCTTCCAGGTAGCTTGCTGCTTTGTAGTATGGCTTTGCATGAGTCTTTCCAGGTAGCTTCCTGCCTTTGCAGTATGCTTTGGCATGGTCTCTTCCAGGTAGCTTCCTGCAGTAAGCAGTATCCTTTTAGTTACCAGATTCCTTCTGTAACGCCCCAATCCCCATTAATGGAAATCAGGTCGTCACCCCTTACTAACTTATTAATTAAAGAATTCAGAAAATAGTTTACAGCGGAAGACTGAAAGAAAACACGAGACATTTTTTTTAAAAACATAAAACAATTATTTCCAAAACTCGTGTTTTACCCACATTCTAGGTTAAACGTTCAAACAAACTCCTACAAGATATAACATATTAGAGCAAACATATCATACCAAAAAATAAGTCTAGGCCCATCGTCTACCATAATTTACATATCCAAAATATAACATTGTTCTTAAAAGTAAATACTGTTTTGGTACTTTAACATGAAAGGGGTGATGGAAAGACAGATCAGCTCGCTACACGTCCGCGTCATCATACACCGAACCTGAAAATATTAAAAGTGGAATCATGAGACACCTCCGGAGGGAATCCCAGTGGGATAACTGTACTCTCTAATATTCATTGAAACAATTAAATTATTAAGCACATACTACATGTCCGTTGACCACGCTCACCTTGGACCATACATAACATAAATGAATGTGGGAGTCGCTCGCCCACTAAACCTTCCTTTCATAGACCAGGCACTGCCGCCCTTATGGTCGTCGCCCGATAGTGAAGCAACTACCAGTTACCGCTACGGAACTTCAACCGTAGACCTTTGTACATAACTTACTAATTTAATTATTATCGCATAGTAGAGTATAAACATTACCCACTCTAACATATATTGAAATAATTAAATCATTAAGCACATACTACTTTGTCCGTTGGGTACGCTCACCCTGGACCTTTCATAGACCAGGCACTCTCACCCTTATGGTCGTCGCCCGATAGTGAAGCAACTACCGGTTATAGCTACGGAGCTTCAGCTGTAGATTTTCATACATAACTTACTAATTTAATTAGCAACGTATAGTAGAGTGTAGAAGTTACCCACTTTAAGATGACAGCTCGAGAATTGCTTTTGGAAGCACCGTTCGTCTCAACTGCACTCGACATACTTAATCGTTTAGTTTCTTATGTCATATAATATGATCTTTTGTATTTTATATTAGGTTACTTAATCTAAAGCATAATCACTAGTAATTAAATATAAAGACTTCATACCAAACATAAATATTAACATGATTCCATATACATAAATTAAGCATTTATAAATTATACATCATGCAATATATATATTAGACTCATAAATAAAATTTTGATGATAACATTATCATATAAAAATCATTTAAACATGATTAGCATTTAAAAGAAATCAACATACTCATAACTTAAGCTTTAAATATTTGAACTAGAAATTTTAGTCCTAAAAAGACACATAAAATATAAAGATGTAACAATTTTAATATTTCATATATAATTCCTAAAATCACAATATTATTCATATGATCATATAAATTCATTTAGGTTAACATACTGAAAATTCATAAATTTTAATTGCTTGTACAAAGAATTAAAAATCATTGAACATGATTTACATATAAACAACCAATATACTTATAATTTAAACTTTAGGTATTTAACTAGTAATTCTAAATCTTAAAAAATGACACATTAAAAAAATATGGTTTGAGGTCATAAAATAATATCCGGTATAGTATTGGGTTCAAACTTATAATTGTAGCAAAATTTAGGAGTGATTCAGTAGTTTCTATAAAGTCTGGGATTATATATTAAAATCTTGTAAGGTTTTGGGTTTAAACTGCAACTTAAACTAATTTCAGGGGTTGAAATGAATTTAACATAATTTGTAGGGACTGAATTGCAATTATAAAGAAGATAAAGGTTTAAAAAATAAATAAGCAAAAATGGAAAATTGCAAAATAGCCCCTAGATTTAATCTAATTCACCAAAGAACACCCCTGTCCCCAAAACCCCTTCCCCGTCGCCCTTCTCCTCCAACTGTCCCTCTCGGCCGACCACCCTGCCTGCGACACGCTCGTCGCCGGCCTCCTCTCCATACGGCGCCGCCGCACATGGCGGCGCCCACACACACACACACGCAACTATACTCTTCTCTCGATTCAGCAGCACGTTGCCGCCGCCGCCTCCATCGCAGCGCACAGCTCGGGCGCCCCTGCTTCCGCTCGGCGCCGCCTCGTGTGGTGGCGCCCTCCGCCTTCCTTCCCCCTTGTTTCTCTACAGCACACACAGCCAAACACCACACAAACACACGCACGCACACACTCACGCACACCTGCACAGCAGCGCCGCCGGTGGCGGCGCTGCACACCCTGCCTTCGCACGGCGCCGGGCGCTCGGCGCCTCCTCTTCCTTTCTCCCATCTCCCCCTTTCTTCCTCCTTGCTTCCCCTGTTTTCTTCCTTCCCTTTTTCCTCTCAAATCACATCACACAAACATATATAATTTCACATATATATATACATATACATCTACACTTTGATTTGGGGAAAAAGAAATAATTGGAATCAATTAATATTGAAGTTTAAAACAAGAAGATGAATTGAGCTCTTTGCCCTTCACACTTCAAATCCTCTGCAAAATGAAGATGTATGATAATGAAAGAGGAAGAAGAAAAATATCATCTCTATCTTAATATAAAGAAAAAGGCACGTGTGTGAAGAGAAAGAAAAATATCATCTCTCCAAATTTATCCTAAACCTTATCTATTATATACATAAAATAATAGTATACATGTATGTGCTTTAGGTAATTAATCAATGTACATACATCACATACATATATATATATATTACACACGTATATATATATATATATATATATATATATATATAAACATATAAGATTATCATTAATAATAATAATAATGATAATAATTCACTACAATAACATAATTTATATACAAGTATTTACTAAGCACAATTTATGTAAATTATGTTATTACATGGAATTACATTTAAAGATCATGATTAAATTCCATATAATAAAAGCATTTACGACATAAACGAAAATCTTTGCATAAAAAAAATCTAATACCATTTTTCCTCATTTAAACTTATCTATATCTTATCTTTTTACTTTCATCCATGATTGTCAAGTGAGTTGAGATCAAGCTCGGTTTCCTCCGTAAGCAATCCTACAAGAATACTTTAAAAATCTCGAAAGAAACATTAGTTCATAAATTACGTAAAATCATCGAGTACCATATAATACTTAAATCATGACTTTAAGTAATATAATAGTTCACTTCGAATCATTTTTCAATTTAAAAGGTAAAAGAAATTTTGTGAAATATGGAATGCAGGTTTTCTTGAAAACGGGGTGTTACACCTTCCACCATTCTCTCCAGTATCCTCTATTTGAAGTTTTCTCTATCGTATCTTCCTGTAGTGACCTTGCTGCAATAACCTTATCAGATAAATTATGCTGATAGATTGAGGGTTTCTTTTCTAAGGTTTTGTCTCATCAAAACATACTCAAATATTTCTTAACAATTTTCTCCCTTTTTTGATGATGACAAAACCTTTGCAGATAAGATCAAGAAGTCATAATCACTTAAGCACTGAAAGCAGATGTATAAGATATATAATCATAGAACATACTGCTTTTATTAAATCACATACAAGTCAAAAAGAAAGGTCACAAGGAGTGAGCTTAGAGAACAGAAGATGTTTTATATAGATAAAAAATTTACAGTACAACGCAGTAAGCAAAGTACAATGTAGACATTCTATCTTGCTTTTCTAGCTCATTCTTCTTTCTGTTGCTCTTGCCTTTCTTTTCCCCTTAGCTTGCTGCTAGCTTTAATCTTCTTTCTAGTTTCTCCCTCTTTCTGTGCAAGTTCTTGCTCCCAATTGATTTTCCTCTTTGATTAAAGAGATGAGCAGAAAAAGGTGAAGAGGTTTGAAGAGAGAGAAAGAAGATTCGATCGGAGGGGAAAGTTAAGAAGCAGAAAAGCCTAGGTGCAGTAGCTTACTACAGCCTTTCTTCCTTCTTCTAATCTCACCAACTCCTCTGACTGTCTCTCTTTCTCATTCTCTTGTAAGTAGAAGAGAATCCACCCCATGGAAGGGCTGGAATCTTCTCTCCTTCACCTTTGGAAGACATTTGATCTTCCAAGATCCTTCACAGTTTCTTCCCCCTTTTTGTCATCATCATCGAGCTGAAGCTCTGGGGTTACTAGAGAGGGATCCTTCTCTCTATCCTCCGGCCTCGAAGAGAAGAACTTGGGTGCAAGTCCTTCGACACTCTCGGATTTGAGGAGAGGGCAGTAAGCTAGAAGATCAGATCTTCTGAAAAAAATCTACTTAGTAAATATTAAGCGTGAGGGATGAATTTTTATGATTTGAATGGTGCTTGGTTGATTATTTGCAGAGAATATATTGCTAAGAAAGAATGTAGAGAATGGTTTCCAACAATTAGGTGCCATGTTGGTTGAGGATGTGAGAAAATATATGAATGAAGATATGTGTAAATTGTGCATGTATATATAGAGTTTAAAGTACTCCCTATGTTAAAATATCTGTTTGATCGTACAGTTGAGGTTAGATCTTTAAAAATTTCATTAACTGCTTCACCGGTTTTCAATAAAGACGTTGGCAGTTTCCACAGCTTTGCAACTTTTTGTCTCTTCATGAAGTGATTGCTTGGATGTATGGTCAAGATTTGATTTTCAACCCTTAGATCTTCCTGATCGCACGACTGATATCCTAGGGTTTTGAAAAAGGTGGTCTACTTCTGAAAAGGTGATCCACTTTTCATGTTCACATGTTACCGAGAGTTTTTTAGTAACCGCTGGATTTGATGAGATGTAACTCACCTGTGACCACTTTTCTAGTGACTTGATGATAAATGCCCTGATGTCCAGTAACCTAGTATCAAGTAGTTTGGTGTCTAGCGTTCTGGTATGCAGCGACCTGGTGTTTAGTGACCTAGTATCCACCAACCTGGTGTCTAGCGTCGTGTTATCAAGCGACCTAGTATCCAGTATCTTGGGGTCTAGCGTCCTGTTGTCAGAACTTCATTAATCGTTTCTTAACTTTGTCAAAGCTTTCCTCCTCGATTCAGTAGCCTATTGTCTAGGGTGAAGTGACCTTCTTTTAGAATATTCTGCTTCCTGTGGCAATCACATCTTACTTCTATTGTTTGGGTTGCTCTTGGTGTCTGCTTCCTGTTGATTTTACAGATATGTTTTTTGAAGCTTGCTTTAGTTCATGTAGGACCTTTTTTTAGCCTGGAGATCTTCTTCTTGGTTGCTCAAAAGTCTGAAGGTTGTTTCTTGTAGCCTTCTGTCAAAGGTACCTGCAGAACGAATATCCTTTTATAGGTACCCATACTAGTATGGGTCCTTTTGGGTTAGTTTTCTTTCAGGAATCCAAACTTTCTATTATTTATTCCTTTAAGACTTTTGTCAGTAAGCATAGGATAAAATAGAGGTTGGGTGTGTACAGGTGTTTACCTACTGTATCTCTCTGGTGTATGAACTCCTTTAGTTATAGATAAGACAAATTTTGATACAAGTAAGGTAGACGGTTTTCTTCCCTTTCAGAATTGTTATTGTCTGCTTGGTTTCTACAGTGAGTGTTAGGTTCCTGCAGACATCTTACAGCACACTTATATCCATTGGATTCCATCAACAGTTTATCTCTCTGCCCTACTGAGTTATCTTGGTTTGTACTATAAGTTCCCCCTTACTTTATGATTATCTCTATAAGACATAGGGTCACTTTCAGTATGAATTTAGGTACTCTTGAGGTTTCTGCATGAGTAGGTGGAGCATCCTTTTTGGAAATAAACGTACAGGTTTCTCTTCTCATTTTCAAGACAAGTGACCAGAATTTTTCAAGCCTGTTATCTTCAGGCCTCAGATCATTGCATGTTTTATTTGGCATATTCTCTTTCGAGCTGAAGATTCTTTCCTTTGGTTTTCTTGAATTTTAACCCGCTCAGGGTCACTTGAGTTTCTTAACCAGATATAGATAAATGGAGCTATCTTGACATAGGATATATTAGAGCAAAATTTAGAAAGAGGTACCTTATCATCGCCACTCTCTTCTCAAGAGTTGGCTTATCGAGTAGACCCTTGCTTCTTTTTGAAGTATGGACTGTTTGACTGAGTGTGCTTCTCATCTCACTCCTTCACTTGTCTTCTTCAGCACTTTCTTTCAAGGTTGATGTCTGCTTATTGCTGTTATGCAGAGACTCCAGTATGTTCCATATGCCCGACTTTGCTCTGTAACAATTTTCTTATGTCTAAGCTTCATGTTCAGCAGCTTGCTTCACTTGTTGGTTTGCTCTGCACCTTTTCTGAGTAGAAGCTTGCTCCTTATGCATAGGTTTCTGCTTAGTAGCCTGTTTCTCGAGCATAGTCTGCTGTTCATCAACTTCCTACTCCTGAGCAGCTTTACTCTACAACTCAGCCTCCTCTCCTATTTTCTTCTTAGCCGCTGTTGTCTTCACATCAGTCATACTTTTCAAAGCAGGCATATTATGCTTTTGGTCATATGTGTCTATGATGTGAAAGAGAAAGAGAGAGAGTGGTGTTTTCAACGACGGGATCAAGGATTGATCAGTTAGATCGGACGTTTAATTCAACCTGCTCTGATACCACTTGTTGTTCCCAAGTGGTAGTAGGCTTAGGGGGGGTGTGAATAAACCTACTCAATTTTCAAACTTTTTCTCCTAAAAGACTTAAGTTCAGCAGCAGTAACCTTTTGGGAGATTACTTCGGAGTTATCAGAGTTATATTGTGGAAAATCTTTCTTTTGTTGAAATCATAAGTATGGAAGATGTGCATTTGATAATGGATATGCAGTTAGAAGGGTAAGCACAAACATATGTATAGATAGACAGAGGTTCGAAGGTGGAGTAATCTTTCTACATCCTCTCTTCCTCTTCTCAAGAGGGAACATTGTTAATCTTGTTGATTTACATAGACCTATCTATTTACAACATAGACTTAACAAATGAGTAGTAAGCTTACACACAGCTGCTTGCATACTCTCCTAACTGACCCACACAGGATCATACCTGACCCACTCAGGATCCTTACTTTCTTCTTCAGAAAGTGAACAACTTATCAGGACCCTAGTCCTAGCACTAAGAACTCTGAGACATTCCTTAAAATGTTTCTTTTTCTTCAACTGGATGCAGCAAGGTTCGACTTCTTTTACAGGTTGCTCTGCTGTAGCTTACTCTGTCGTATCTTCCTTTAGTGACCTTGCTGTAATAACCTTATCAGATAAATTATACTGATAGATTGAGGGTTATTTGTCCAAGGTTTTGTTTCATCAAAACATACTCAAATATTTCTTAACACTAATCTAGGGGGAACTGCAAGCAGAAATGCAGAAAGCTTTATAGGAAAGGGAAAGAGATCCCTAACAGCTGCCTATGGCAGTAAGCCTGTCAGAAGCTGGCTCCAGTAACCAAAGTATGCTGGAAGCAGGAGCTATAGACAGCAGCCGAGAAAGGGTAAAAGATCTTAACCTTCCTATATATCAGAGACCTGTATGTCTAAATCTAAAGGAATCTATGTTCCTAGGAGGCAAAGAAAGAAACCATAAGCACACAAAGCACATATGCAGTATCCTAAGGATACTGGTAGAAGGTCAGGAACCAAAAAGACTTATAACAGAACAATTGTTATAAAGCAAGTATAGGTTCCTAAGAAAACAATGAAAACTAACAAGAAAGGACCTGTACTTGTATGGGTACCTAAAAAGAAGTAATTTTCCTTTGATTACAGGAACATGTGGCAGGAAGCAGCAAGGACATATGATACATTTATAGCGGCTGCTCCAGGCACATGACAGAGAACCAGAGGAGCCTGATCAACTTCAAAGCTTCCAAATGACCCAAAATTATATTTGGAGACAATTCCAAGGGAAGCACAAAGGGCACTGGTGACCTAATTAAAGGAAATACCTGTATCAAGGAAGTGTCACATGTAGAAGGCTTGAAGTACAATCTTCTAAGTATAAGCCAATTTTGTTATAAAGGCTACTGTGTGGAGTTCAACCTCAACAAGTGTCTGATCAAGGACAACAAAACTCAGGAGATTAAGCTCACTGTAACAAGAAAAAGGAATATCTATGTTACTGATTGGGAATCGGTGACTACAACTACCTGTTTCATAGCCAAGGGAACACCTGAAGCTAGCTGGCTGTGGCACAATAGGATGAGCCACCTGAATTTCAAAACTATAAACAAGATAGCTAGAAAAGGACTAGTTAGAGGGCTACCTGACATGCTCTATAAAAAAGAGGCTATCCCTGGAGCATGCCAAAAAGGAAAACAAGTAAAGAGCTCCTTCAAGAACAAAACCCATCGCTTTACAGATAGGATACTGGATATGCTACACATGGATCTTTTTGGGCCAATTGAACCGATTAGCATATCTGGGAAGAAATACACCTTAGTAGTAGTAGATTACTACTCAAGGTTTACTTGGATGATTTTTCTTGCGAAGAAGTCGGATACTCAGCAAGAGTTCCTAAGGAGGCTGCAGACTGAGAAGAGCCTGAGCATAGTAAAGATTAGAACAGATAGAGGAACGAAATTTACCAACAAATTCATTGAAGGCTACTGCTCGAATAATGGAATCAGGCACCAATACTCAGCGGCCAGGACACCTCAGCAGAATGGAGTTGCTGAAAGACGGAATAGAACCCTGAAGGAAGTTACCAGGACGATGTTAGCCAAAGCTGAATTACCTAAGAGATTTTAGGCAGAAGCAACCAACACAGCATGCTACACACAGAACAGATGCCTGATCAACAAGGATCTGAACGAAACTCCCTATGAGTTGTGGTATGGTTACTCTCCCAATATAGCTTACTTACACATCTTTGGGTGTAGGTGCTTCGTGCTCAACAATGGAAATGAGTACTTCAAGACCTTCGATGCCAAATCAGATGAAAGGGTATTCCTAGGATACTCATCGGTAAGCAAAGTCTTCAGAATCTTTAACAAGAGAACACTTGTTGTGGAAGAATCTGTACATGTGGTCTTTGATGAACCACATTACAGTAAGGCAGATATAAAAGAACTCCAAGAAGAGTTTGACAAAACTCACATCAACAACAATCATGTTGAATATATTGATGTGCAGTTACCAAATCTTCAACATATGGATGGAATTCCACCATTCCAGACCCTACAAGATCCTAACTTACAGGTACATACTCAGACACAGGAACCTGAAGATAATCAGGAACCTCAAGAAGATCAGCCAACAAGTATCAATCAAAACCCAACTGAAGGACAAACAAAGGTTTACAATCCTGAGGGGATCCAGCTAGAAGTACAGTTGTACATACCTGAAGAGCAACCTCAGCAAGCTGATGAAGTAAGAAGAAGATGGCTCAGAGATCACCCCAGAGACCTGATCATGTGAGATTCTACTTCTGGAGTAAGGACAAGAAGATCAAATCCACACGAAGCCATGTTTGCCTGCTTCATATCACAAGTAGAACCCAAGCACCCTGAGGAAGCTTTAGAGGATACAAACTGAGTTTAAGCCATGTAGGAAGAATTTAATGGATTTGAGAGGAACCAAGTTCAGTACCTGGTTCTTAGACCTACTCATCAAGGAGTTATTGGAACTAAGTGGGTGTTCAAAAACAAGCTAGATGAAGAAGGACAAGTTGTAAGGAACAAGGCCAGGCTAGTAGCAAAAGGATACTGTCAGGAAGAGGGCATTGATTTTGATGAAACATTTGCTCCAGTGGTCAGACTTGAAGCAATCAGGATCTTCCTAGCTTATGCAGCTCACAAGAACCTCAATGTTTATCAAATGGACGTGAAAAGTGTGTTTTTGAATGAGATGTTGGTAAAGGAGGTGTATGTAGAACAGCCCCCAGGATTTGAAAAAAATCCTGACATGATGGTTTACAGGCTGAGAAAAGCGCTCTATGGACTTAATCAGACACCTAGAGCATGGTATGACACTCTGTCAAAGTACCTGCTGGATAATGGATTCAAGAAGGGCAAAGTGGATAAGACCCTGTTCAGGATCCAGGAAGGTGATATCATCCTGCTTATCCAAATATATGTAGATGACATCATCTTTGGATCAACCAACAAATTGTTATATAGGAGGTTCTCCAACCTGATGCAATACAAATTTAAGATGAGTATGATGGGAGAATTAAGTTTCTTCCTTGGATTGCAAGTCAGACAGCTTGATCAAGGAACCTTCATTAATCAAATGAAGCATACAAATGAGCTAATCAAGAAGTTTGGAATGGAGAATGCTGGTACAGTAAGAATTCCAATGCCAAAATCAGGAAGTTTGGACAAAGACGAAGAAGGGAAGACAGTTGACATCACTAAGTATAGGAGACTGATAGGGTCACTGCTCTACCTCACTGTAAGCAGGCCAGCCATCATGTTTGTAGTTGGAATGTGTGTAAGATATCAAGTTGCTCCAAAGGGGTCTCATCTTACAGCAGCAAAAAGGATAATCAGATACCTAAAAAGAACCCAGGAAGTAGGCTTGTAGTATCCTGAAGTAGGAGGATTCAAACTAATCGAGTATATTGATTCTAATTTTGCAGGTTGCAAAATTGATAGGAAGAGTACCAGCGGAACCTGCCAGATGCTTGGAAATCACCTAGTATCCTGGTTATGCAGGAAGTAAACTTCCATATCAACCTCGACCGCCGAAGCTGAATACGTTGCTACAGGAAGTTGCTGTGCACAAATTCTATGGATCCAACAACAGCTTCGAGAATACGACATCACTGAGAAGGAAACTCCAATCATGTGTGACAATACAAGTGCAATAGCAATTACACACAATCCTGTCTTCCACTTAAGAACAAAGCACATCGACATTCGACACCACTTTATCAGAGACCATGTGGAAAAGAAGGATGTCTCACTGGAGAAGATTCACACTGATCAATAGCTAGCTGATATATATACAAAACCTCTTTGTGAATCAAGATATTCCTTTCTAAGAAATCAATTGGGCATTATTAAATTAAGTTAACTCTCCCTAATGAATTTTTTAAGCATCCTAAGCTTAGGGGGAAGTCAGGAAGCTTCATGAGAAAAGATATTAGGAAGCTGAAAAAGAACTATGAAAAGGGTTACTGAGGAAGGTCCCTGACAAAAGCTCCTGATGTAGGTTGCTGACAAAGCTCACTAAAGGACACATCAGCATGAGGCAACTAGGATCACAATCATCAAGCAGGAACCTTAAAAGCTCACGTTCTGAAGAAATTGTCAATCCCAAAACGTGGTGCATCAAATCTGAACCAGTTACCCAGCAAAAATGGCGATTTTTGTAGTTTAGTCCCTAAAAGAATTTGAAAGCCAAAAAGTGAAATCAGCGCATTAAATGCCAGGAACCCCAGTCGTAGGATGTTAAATCATTCATATTCTGAATTGATCTAAGCCCTTGATCAAAACACATGGAGTTTTCTTATAAATATGAACTTTATACTTTTTCAAAACCTTTACGCTCTCATATCTTTCACTCTCAAACTTTCTGCAAATAGTAACCTAGTAATCTCTTTGTAAGGAACATTGTATAGATTTTGATGAATGACAAAGCATGTAATAGACTAGGGCCCAGGATCCTATGTATTTAGTTTCCTTTGTAAATTTCTCATAGTATAGGATCAAGAGGCTTAAGGATCAAAGGATAAAGGATGAAGACCCTGCTGCATTAAAAACCAAAAAAGATACATGCAAGCAGCAGGCTGCTGAAAAAGGATATTGGCCGGACACTGCCCAAGCATACTAAATTTTCTTACTGCTAGATAGACAAAAAGTAGGCTGAAGCTGACTGAGGCATTAGTAAGCATCAGCAACCTGATTTTGTAGCAGTTATCTTGAAAGTCGTGTACGAGGTTTACGTTAGGCACAAGCTGCACTTTCAACTAATCAAGAGACGCCATGTATCGAAAGCAAAATGGAAGTCTGAAGAAATGACAGACTAGGTAAGGCGATTACAGCAATGGTCAAGTACACCATCAATAACCAGTATAAGGACAAATCGAAAAGATGCCACATCACTCTACGAAAGCTGCAAGGAAGGCTCACTCTCCAATGGACAAAAATTCAAAATCACCTATAAATGTGAGGAGATCGGCACTTGAAACGCACCTGAAACTCTCGAAAACAAAGCACTCAAGCTATCCAACGAAATATTCTTATATCATTAGAAGTTTCAAGTCCAGTCTAGCAGCAAGCTACTTTCAGCATTAAAGAGCTTATCATTCTTAAGCTTGCTACCTGTGTTGTCAAAGAAATCTTTCTTTTAGACTGTTAAGGAGTTGTTTAATCAGAGGCTGTTCCTGATCAAGTATATACGTTCTTTGTAGAAGAACAAGAGCTCTGTGTGGGCTAGAGGAGTTTGGTCACTGTGCAGTAACCCTGTGTGGGAAAGACTGACAGTTCTTGTTAGGTCTAGGTTGTCTAAGCGAGACTTGTGTAAATCAACCTTCTGATCTAACAAAGTACCTCCTTGAGAAGGAGAAGAGAGGGCTTAGAAGGATTACTCCACCCTTAAACCTCTATAAATTGTTGTGTTCTTTACTACATTGCTTTCAGTTGATCTTGTTATTTTCCTTGCCTATCTGCTCTTATCATTTGTATATCATCTTTAAGTTTTACATCGATTTTCAGAAAAGAAGTGTTGCTTGAAAAAGTATTTCCGCTGTGCTTAAAACTCTTTCTGTTTTAAAAGCTTAAGGTAACTGCTCAAGCAGCTACCCCAAAGGCAGTAAGTTCCTTTAACGAACTGCCTGTGTATTCTTCAAGAAGAAAAGTTTAAAAATTTAAGTAGGCTTATTGACCCCCCCTCTAGGACTACGACCAGTTGGGACCAACACTCTTCGTGCTTTCTCTGTGCTTTTTGCAGAATCTCTCTTTCTCTCATACTACACAAATGGCACCCAAAAACTCACAAGTTATGGATGGTCGTCTCATCGATGAGAAGGTCCAATGAAGGTAACTCCACTGACCTCATGCAGATGATCCTCAACAGCCTTCACCAGTCGAAGGTGTTGGGTTTCTGCTCGCACTACAAGAAGCCATACTGCGAGGACCTTGTCAGACAATTCTATGCCAATGCAGAAGTGTATAAGGATAAGACGATGATTGTGTTCAAGGTGGGAGACAAGACGTTCGACCTGACTACCAGTATCCTAGGGAAGATCTTTCAGTTTCCTACTGAAGGGATGAGTGACAGTGACCTGATAGAGCAAGGCTGGGAAGGAAGCTCCAAAGCAAGCACGAGAAGGAAGCTACAATGCAAGCATGAGAAGGAAGCTAAAAGTTACCGATAGAGAGAAAAGGAACGGAGCCAATCAAATGAAGACACGTGGAAAACAAAAAGATGATGTGTATCAAAAAGAGAACGACACATTAAATATTGGGAACCTACCCACCTTCAACGAGCAGATTTCCTACATCTATAAATAGAAGACTGAAGAGAATAAGAGGAGAGGAGAAGAGCATGTGTAAGGGAGTGGAGAGATAAAAAGGGAAAAAGAAAAGAAGAGAAAAGAGTGTATAGAAGACCAAAAGAAGAGAAGGAAGCTCAAACACTCTAAACCCCAGAAACGCTAGATTTCTCAGTCATTCAGTCTTGCAGCAAGCTACATCAGAGCAACCTGCAAAAGAAGCCGAAGCTTGGTGTATCTAGTTGATGAAGAAGATAAACCTTTTAAGGACTGTCTCGGAGTGCTTAGTGCTAGGACTAGGGTACTTATAAGCTGTTCACTTTCTAAAGAAGAAAGTAATGATCTTGTGTGGGTCAGGAAGGATCCTGTGTGGGTCACTTAGGAGAGTAGGCTAGCAGCTGTGAATAGGCTTGCTACTCCCTTGTTAAGTCTATGTTGTAATAGATAGGTCTGTGTAAATCAACAAGATTAACAAATGTTCCCTCTTGAGAAGAGGCAGAAAGGATGTAGAAGAATTACTCCACCTTCGAACCTCTGTATATCTATGTGTATGTCTGTGTTTACCTTTATAATTGCATATCCAATATCAAATGCACATCTTCCATACTTGTGTTTTCAATGAAATAAAGATTCTGCAATATAACTCTGATAATGCCGAAGTAACCTCCTAAAAGGTTATTGATTCTAGACTTAAGCCTTTAGAAAGAAAAAGTTTGAAAATTCAGTAGGCTTATTCAGCCCCCCCTCTAAGCCTACTACCTCTCTCTCTTTCTCTCTCTCTCTCTCTCTCTCTCTCTCTCTCTCTCACATAATAGACACATGTGACCAGAAGCATCACATATCTTCTTGAAAAGTATGATTGATGTAATGATAACAACGGCTAAAAAGAAATTTGTAGAACAGGCTGAGTTGTAGAGTAAAGTTGCTGAGGAGTAGGAAGTTGGTGAACCAGCAGGCTGTGCTCGAGAAACAGACTACTAAGCAGGAAGCTGTGCATGAGGAGAAAGCTGCTATTTAGATAAAAAAAAATGCAGAATAGACCAACAAGTCAAGCAAGCTGCTGAAACATGAAACTTGGACATAAGAAAGCTGATACGAAGCAAAGCTGTGAGTATGGAACACACTGGAGCCTCTAGATGACAGCAACAAGCAGACAACAACCTTAAAAGAAAATGCTGAAGAAGACAAGCAAGGGAATAGGATGAGAAGCACACTCCGTCAAACAGTACATACTTCAAAAGGAAGTAAGAGTCTACTCAATAAGCCAACTCCTAAGAAGAGAATGACGATGACAAGGTACCTCTTTCTAAATTTTTGCTCTAGTATTTCCTATGTCAAGATAGCTACGGATATCTATATCTGGTTAAAAGTACAAGTGATCCTGAGAGATTTAAAATTCAAGAAAGCCAAAAGAATCCTAAGCTCGATCTAAGGGCAGAAGATAACAGGCTTGAAAAATTATGGTCACTTGTCTTGAAAATAAGAAGGGAAGTCTGTATATTGATTTCCAAAAAGGAAGCTTCACCTTCTAATACAGAAACCTCATGAGTACTTAAATTTGTACTGAAAGTGACCCCACATCGTAAAGAGATAATCATAAAGTAAGGGGGAACTTATAGTACAAACCAAGGTGACTAAGCAGGTAAGGGAGATAAAACATTGATGGAACCCAATGGATATAAGTGTGCTGTAAGATATCTGCAACACTGTAGACATCAAGCAGACATCAGCAAATCTGAGAGGGAAGAAAACCATTTACCTTACTGGTATCAAAATTTGTTTTATCTATATTTAAAGAAGTTTATACTACAGAGAGATACAATAGGTAAACACCTGTACATACACCCAACCTCGTTTTTATCCTATTCTTACTGGCAAAAGTCTTAAAGAAACAAACTTTACTATAGCAACTATTGGTTGTAAGGAAACTTTGGTTTCCTGAAAGAAACTAACCCATAATGACCCATACTCGTATGGGTACCTATGTATGAATATTCGTTCTGCAAGTACCTTTGACAGAAGGTTACAAGAAGCAACTTTTAGACCTCTGAGCAACCAAGAAGAAGATCTTCAGGCTTAAAAAGGTCCTACATGAACTAAACCAAGCTTCAAGAAACATATCTGCAAAATCAACAGGAATTAGACATCAAGAGCAACCCAAACAACAGAAGCAAGAAGCTGAGAATATTAAAAGAAGGTTACTCAACTCTAAGACAATAGACTACTGAATCTAGGGGGAAAGCTTTAACGAAGTAAAGAAATGACAAATGAAGTTCTGACAACAGGACGCTAGACACCAGGCTACTGGATACTAGGTCACTGGATAACAGGTCGCTGGATATCAGGACGCTAGATACCTGCAGGTTACTAGATACTAGGTCGCTGAACACTAGGTCGATGCATACCAGGACGCTAGATACCAGATTGTTGGATGCTAGGTTACTGGACATCAGGGCACTTATCATCAAGTCACTGGAAAAGAGGTCACAAGTGGGTTACATCTCATCAAACCCAACGGTTACCCAACAACTCGCGGTAACGTGTGAGCATGAAAAGTGGATCACCTTTTTTAGAAGTAGACCACCTTTTTCAGAACCCTAGGATATCAGCCGTACGATAAGGAAGATCTAATGGTTGAGAATCAAATGTTGACCATACATCCAAGCAATCACTTCATGCAGAGGCAGAAAAGATGCAAAGCTGTGGAAACTGCCAACAACTTTATTGAAAACTGGTGAAACTGTTAATGACATCTTTAAAGATATAACCTCAACCACATGATAAAACAAATCTTTTAACACAGGGAGTAACTTAAACCCTTTATATACATGCACTCTTCACACTTGTCTTCATTCATATATTTTATCTTATCTTTAACCAACATGACGACTGATTGTTGGAAACCATTCTCTCCATTCTTTCTTAACAACACATTCTTTGCAAATAATCAACCAAGCACCATTCAAATCACGAAAAGTTACCCCTCATGCTTAATCCTTGCTAAGCAGATCTTTCTCAGAAGACTCGATCTTCTAGCTTACTGCCCTCACCTCAAATCCGAGAGTGTCGAAGGACTTGCACCCAAGTTCTTCTCTTCGAGGACGGAGGATAGAGAGAAGGATCCCTCTCCAGTAACCCCAGAGCTTCAGCTCGATGATGATGTCAAAAAGGGGGAAGAAACTGCGAAGGATCTTGGAAGATCAAAAGTCTTCCAAAGGTGGAGGAGAAGAGATTCCAGCCCTTCCATGGGGTGGATTATCTTCTGCTTACAAGAGAATGAGAAGGAGAGACAGTCAGAAGAGTTGGTGAGGTTAGAAGAAGAAAGAAAGGTTGTAGCAAGCTATTGCGCCTAGGCTTCTCTGCTACTTCACTTTCCCCTCCGATCGAATCTTCTTTCTATCTCTTCAAGCCTCTTAACCTTTTTCATCTCACCTCCCTAATCAAAGAGGAAAATCAATTGGGAGCAAGAACTTGCACAGAAAGAGGGAGAAGCCAGAAAGAAGATTAAAGCTAGCAGCAAGCTAAGGGGGAAAAAAGACAAAAGCAAGAGAAAGAAGAATGAGCCAGAAAAGCAAGATAGAATGTCTACATTATACTTTGCTTACTGCGTTGTACTGTAAATATTTTATCAATATAAAATATCTTCTGTTCTCTAAGCTCACTCCTTGTGACCTTTCTTTTTGACGTATATGTGATTTAATGAAAGCAATCTGTTCTATGTTTATATATGTTATACATCTGCTTTCTGTACTTAAATGATTATGACCTTTTGATCTTATCTGCAAAGGTTTTGTCATCATCAAAAAGGGGGAAATTGTTAGAATATATTTGAGTATGTTTTGATGAGACAAAATCATAGAAAAGTAACCCTCAATCTACAAGCATAACCTACCTTATAAGGTTACTGCAAAAAGGTTACTACAGGAAGATACGAAAGAGAAAGCTTCAAAGAAAGTATACTGAAGCGAATGGTGAAAGGAATCAGGTAAACTAAAAGGATACTGCTTACTGCAGGAAGTTACCTGGAAGAGATCATGCCAATGCACACTGCAAAGCATCAAGCTACTGAAGACTCAAGCTACCTGACAGGAAGCTACCTGGAAGAGATCATGCCAAAGCATACTGCAAAGTAGCAAGCTACAGAAGCTTCAAGCTACCTGATAGAGCAAGGCAGGGAAGGAAGCTCCAAAGCAAGCACGAGAAGAAAGCTACAATGCAAGCATGGGAAGAAGCTAAAAGTTACCGGTAGAGAGAAAAGGAACGGAGCCAATCAAATGAAGACACGTGGAAAGTAATAAGCTGGTGTGTATCAAAAAGAGAACGACACATTAAATGCTAGGAACCTACCCACCTTCAATGGGTAGATTTCCTACATCTATAAATAGAAGACTAAAGAGAATAAGAGGAGAAGAGAAGAGCGTGTGTAAGGGAGTGGGGGAATAAAGAGAGAAAAAGAAAAGAAGAGAAAAAAGTGTATAGAAGATAAAAAGAAGAGAAAGAAGCTCAAACACTCTAAACCCTAGAAACGCTAGATTTCTCAGTCATTCTGTCTTGCAGCAAGCTACAGCAGAGCAACCTGTAAAAGAAGCCGAAGCTTGCTGTATCTAGTTGAAGAAGAAGACAAACCCTTTTAGGACTGTCTCGGAGTGCTTAGTGCGAGGACTAGGATCCTGAGTGGGTCAGGAAGGATCCTGTGTGGGTCAGTTAGGAGAGTAGGCAAGCAGCTGTGAATAGGCTTCTTACTCACTTGTTAAGTCTGTGTTGTAATAGATAGGTCTGTGTAAATCAACAAGATTAACAAATGTTCCCTCTTGAGAAGAGGCAGAGAGGATGTAGAAGGATTACTCCACCTTCGAACCTCTATATATCCATACTTGTGTTTTCAATGAAAGAAAGATTGTAACACCCCGCTTTCAAGAAAACCTGCATTGCATATTTCACAAAATTTCTTTTACCTTTTTGAAAATGATTTGAAGTGAACTCTTATGTTATTTAAAGTTATGATTTACGTATTACGTTGTGCTCGATGATTATTACGTATTTTATGATCTAATATTCTTATCGAGATTTTAAAGTGTTTTTGCAGAATTGCTTACGGAAGAAACCGAGCTTGATCTCAACTCACTTGACAACATGGATGAAAGTAAAAAGATAAGATATAGATAAGTTTAAATGAGGAAAAATGATACTAGGTTTTTATGCTAAACTTATTCGTTTGTGTTAAGAATGCTTTTATTTCATGAAATTTAATCATGATCTTTATATGTGATTCCATGTGATAAGATAATTTATATGAAATGTATATATGTATCAAAATATGTTCTTATATACAAGTAAATTATATGAATTATAACACGCCAAATACATATGTATATATATGTAAATAGGTATGTACATATACATATAAAAATGTATATTAGTGGATACATATATATAATATATATATGAATAATACGTAAATAGGGTTAGATAATTTTTAAAACATCTTTTCTTGTATGAGTCAACCTAACAAGATGAGTCACACCCCATTTTTTTACCCACAAATGAGACACGTGTAAAATCATACATAAGTGTAGGGACATCACCTCCTTCTCCATTTTCATTCCCATCGTCTAAGAAACGGAAGGAAATTGCACAAAAGCTTCAATGTATCCCTTCACACATTTTTCCCCATTTTCTATCCAATTCAGAATTGAGAACAAATTTGCAGAGAAGCTTGACAATACTCGAATGGTACAATTTAAATTTGCTTTGATATTAATTGTTGTATGTGTATGTGTGTGGTGGTGTGTGTATATTGTGTGTGTGTTCTGCAGAAATGGGGAGAGAGAAAAAGGAGGAAGAGGGAGAAGGGGGGAAGAAGGGTGAAAGATAGAGGGCGCCGCCGTGACGGGGCAGCACCGTGCAGAGGAAGGCAAGGAGAAGGGGGTAGCGCCGTGAGCGGCACCGCCGTGCTGTGAGTGAGGGAGGTGTGCGTGTGTGTATCGTGCAGTGTATGCGTGTGTAGGAGCCGTCGTGTGCCGCGACACCGTGCGGAGAGGGGTGTGTGAGTGCTGCTACCGGAGGATAGCAACAGCGACGGCGGTGAGACGATATGCAGGGAGGGAATCGGCGGCTGTGCAGGGGGATTGGGGAGGGGACTGATTTGAGGAAATTCAATTAAGTCCAGGGACTGTTTTCCAAATTCCTATTTTGCTTAATTATTGATCAGCCCTTTATCTTTTGCTGTATTGCATTTCAACCCCTGCAGATTTTGTTAATTTAATTTCAACCCATGAGATTAGTTTAAATTGCAGATTAACCCCCCAGATTTTTACAGAAATTATATTTTGACCCCATAACCTTGCTACAATTATAAAATGAAACCTGTAATTTACTGGATATTATTTTATGACCCCAAACCATATTTATGTGTCAGTTTAAGATTAAAATTGCTAGTCTGAAAATCTAAAGTTTATATTATAAGTATATTGGTTTGTTTTATATGTGAATCATGTTTCAATGATTTTTATATAATAGTATCAGCATCAAAACTTCATATATGAGTCTAATATATATATTGCATGATGTATGATTAATATAAACATTTGAATAATGTGTATAGAATCATAATATTACATTTAGGACGAAGTTTTACCATAAGTTATTAATGATTATGGTTTAGATTAAATAACCTAATATAAGATACAAAAGATCATCTTATATGACGTAAGAAACTAAACGGTTAAGTGTGTCAAGTGCAGTTGAGACGGCCGGTGAATCCAGAAGCAATCCTCGAGCTGTCATCTTAAAGTGGGTAACTTCTACACTCTACTATGCGTTGATAATTAAATTAGTAAGTTATGTATGAAAATCTACGGCTGAAGCTCCGTACCTATAACTGGTAGTAGCTTCACTATCGGGCGACGACCATAAGGTCGAGAGTGTCTGGTCTATGAAAGCAAGGTTTAGTGGGCGAGCGACTCCCACATTCCTTTATGTTATGTATGGTCCAGGGTGAGCGTGCCCGAAGGACATGTAGTATGTGCTTAGTAGTTTAATTGCTTCAATATATATTAGAGAGTACAGTTATCCCACTGGGATCCCTCTCCGGAGGTGTCTCATGATTCTACTTTTAATATTTTCAGGTTCGGCATATGATGATGTGGACGTGTAGCGAGCTGAACTGTCTTTCCATCACCCTTTAATGCTAAAGTACCAGAACAATACTCACTTTTAAGAATAATGTTATATTTTGAGATGTAAATTATGATAGATGATGGGTCTGGCCTTATATTCTGGTATAATATGTGTGTTCTGTTATATGGTCTCACACAATAATATGTTTGAACATTTTACTTAGAAATGTGGGTGAGATACGAGTCTTAAAAATAATTATGTTAAGTTTTAAAAAAAATTGTCTCGTGTTTTCGTTTTAATCTTCCGCTGTATATTACATATCTTATGAATTATTTAGTTACTAAGTAAGTAAAAGGTGACGGTCTGATTCCCAATTAATGGGGATCGGGGCTCAACAAAGATTCCGCAATATAACTATGATAACTCCAAATTAATCTCCCAAAAGGTTACTGATTCTGGACTTAAGTCTTTAGAAAGAAAAAGTTTGAAAATTCAGTAGGCTTATTCACCCCCCCTTCTAAGCCTACTACCACTTGGGACCAACACCACCTATGGAGAGGATATGGTGGAAGAATACTAGAAGAGGTTCACAGGTTCCGAGGACCTGTTGACTCTGAACAAGAGCTGCAACAAGAAGCTTTTCCAGGAGGAGTATCAGATGCTCCATGATATCTGTTGCCAAGAAATGCACTTAAGTCTCTCCAGTAACCAGGAAGGTTACTGAGATGAAAGAGAAAGAGACTCAGGGGGAACCAGATAAGAATAGCTCGTCAGAAGGGGAGGCCTCGACGGCTACTGTTTCCCCACCTCAGTAGCAGAAGAAGGCTCGGAGTGTGAGGCCGAGGTTGAAGCATGCTGTGAAGAGGAAGCTGATAATTTCAGATGATGAGGTACCCGCATCACCACCACCTACGGGGATGTTACCTCTTTTTGCTCCCTAGAGCAAGAAAAAGGATGCTAAATCTGAGATTCTCACCACTGTACAGGCGGAGGTCGCTGTACAGAAGGTTTTGGATACATTTGTAGAATGTTTTGATGAGACAAATCCTTAAAAGTAACTCTAATATGCATAATCAATCTTAGGATAAGTTACTGCAATAGAGTTACTGCAGAAGATTAAAAGAAACTGAGAAAGTGTCAAATGGAAGAATACTGAAGAGAAAGGTTATAAAGAATCGGATAAACTAATAAGGATACTATTGACTAATAGCAAGCTACTGCAAGAAAAGACCTCGCCAAAGAAGGATGCAGAGAGCCAGGAAGCTACCTGAGAAGACCATGCCGAAAGCATGTTGCACAGGCAGCATGCTACAGAACCCTCGAGCCACCAGAAGGAGCAAGCTGGAAGAGGAAGCTCCAGAGTGAAGCCAGAGGAGGAAACTGCAAAGCAAGCATGGGAAGAAAAGTCAAAGTTACCGGTAGAGAGAAAAGAGAAGAGGAGCCAACCGGAAGAAGACACGTGGAAAGTGAAAAGCTACCGTGTGTTAGGAGTGCGGTGTAAAAATGTCAGAAATCTGTCTACCTTCAACGGGTAGATTTCACACCCTATAAAGAGGGGGATTCAAGACTGAAAATAGTGTGAGAGAGAAGCGCAAAAAGGCGCAAGAGAGAAGATGTGAGCACATCAGAATATCCAAGCTCACAGAGAGAAGCGCAAAAGAAGAGAGAAGAGCTTACAAAGAGAAAAACGCAGTAAAAAGGGGGAAGTTAAGAAGAGAAGAGTGTGTTCATACAGAGCAGCTGAAAAGAAGAAAAGCTCGAACATTCCATACCCGAAGAAGATGCACACCCATTCTACTAGTCAGTAGCAAGCTTCAGCAGAATCAGTCTACAAATGAAGGCCAAACTTGCTACTCCCAGTTGAAGAAAAAGGAGATAAACCTCTCTAAAAGGTTGTCTCGGAGTACTTAGTGCGAGGAGTAATGTTCTGCTGAGTTTACCACTTTATAGGAGAGAAAGTGAGGACCCTGGGTGGGTAGAGTAGGATCCTGTGTGGGTCAAGGGAAAGTAGGCATGCATCTGTGTGAACACTTGCTACTTATTCATTAAGGGTGGGTTGTAGAAGAATTACTCCACCTTCGAACCTCTATACATGCTTGCATCTTTATCTGCTTACTGCCTTATATCTATTCTCTCTGATAAACTGCATATCTTCTATTGAGCACAAAGATAGGTTTTCGCATTCACTCTGATCAGTAACCTCCCAAAAGGTTATTGATATTAGAAGTAAGCCAATAGACTTGGAAGAAAAATTAGAAGATAAGGTAGGCTTATTCACCCCCCACCCCCTCTAAGCCTACCTACAGCAGTTCTCGGGACCAACAGAAGGTCACTGCTCAACTGAAGGAGCAGTTAGGTTAAGAGGAGGAAGTGGATGAAGAGGATGGTGACATTGAAGTGGGATCAATTCATGGCCTGGTGGGAGTACAGGCACCTTCCATGACAGGATCTTATCCAATGGTCGGATTTGATCGCTGAGGAGGAGTGGGCGCTGAACTGGGCGGAAGTGGAGAATATTAAGGAGGAAAAGGTACTGGAGACCGGCTTCCTCAGAGGGGGCGATTGCACTAACAAAGGCGTACATTCTCAACAACTTTGTACGGACTAATCAGAATAGGCCACGTTGCCCCATGCATACTGCAAAGAAGGATGCTCTCTATAACGGGCAGATTTCTCATCGTCTATAAATAGAAGAAGACTAGGACTTGAAAAAATACCCAACTAGAGAAACTTGAAACCTGAAACTCTCGTAAATCAAACGCTCAAGCATTCAAAGTTATTCAATATCTAGAAAGTTTCAAATCCAGTCTAGCAGCAAGCTACCTTCAGCTTAGAGAGCCTTTTATCTTAAGCTTGCTGCCTATGTTGTTGAAAAGAAAAACCTTTTATTTTCATTGACTGTTAGGAGTTGCTTGATCAGAGGTTGTTCTTGATCAAGTACTTGCGTTTTTAGTAGAAGAACAAGAGCTCTGTGTGGGCTAATTGAGTTTGGTCACTGTGCAGTAACCCTGTGTGGGATTGACTGGCAGTTCTTGTTAGGTTTAGGTTGTATAAGCGAGGCTTGTGTAAATCAACCATTTTTACTTAACAAAGTTTCTCCTTGTGAAGGAGTAGAGAAGACGTAGAGGGATTACTCCACACTTGAACCTCTATAAACCGTTGTGTTTATCTTTCTGTTTAGCTTACTGCTATTCACATCTTATATCTTACTTATTTGCTTTACTTGCTACATATCTCTCATAAGCATACCAACTATTTTCAAAAAAGAAGCTTTGCTTAAAAGAATTTCCGCTGTGCAGAAAACTCATTTTCACTAAGTTAACTAAAGGTAACTGCTCAAGCAGTAACCTCCAGGACAGTAAGCACTATAGCTGCCTGCCTGAGTGACTTAACGTTTGCTTTAAAAGAAAAAAATTGAAAATTGAGTAGACTTATTCACCCCTCCTAGCCTACTGCCACTTGGGACCAACATGGTCTTTCCCTCTGCTGTCACTTCCTCAGCTCCTATATATCTATCAGCTTGGGTAAGGACTTCTTGATAGCTTTTGGGTCCTTGTTCTTGTATTGACCATCAGAATCTAGTATCTGGTCGGAGCCTTGCCATTACAACCATGCGAAAGGCGTCCTTAGATAAAGGTTCCATTTCCATCACCAATTTGTTGAATGTTGTAATGTTGGATTTTAGGGATTTGTCGGCCCCTTGTTTGACATCAACTAGTCTTTCTTTTGGAGTCACCCTGGTTTTCACTCCCATAAAATGGGTCAAGAATAGTTCGGCAAGGGCGTCCCACCCCGGTAACGACCTTTCTGGTAAGTTTCTAAACCACCTTTGAGTTTTGTCTCCTAATATCAAGGGCAAAGCTTTGCACATCAGATGTTCCCCGACTCCTTGTAAATCCATCCATGAGGCGTACTTGTCCAGATGAGTTTGTGGGTCTGTTTCACCATTGTAGGCACCTACCCTAGGAACCTTAAACTTCTTCGGGGTTGGATCCTGAGTGATGTAATCCATGAACGGTGAGGATCTTCTCCATGGTTTCTCTTGGCCATCTCTCATTCTCCTCGACTCAATGAGTTTTTCTCTTAGCTCGATATCCCTATGAGGGCTGGCCTCAACCAGGCTCTGTATCCTGTGACTTTCCTCTTTCCTCGGGTAAAATTGTGATGTATCCTTTTCATACTCTAGCCTTCTTGGGTTCCTCATGGCCTCTGGTCCTAACCTATGAAGAACACTTTGTGCTTTATTCGGGTGTCTTCTCTATTCTCCCTAAGGTTTTTGGCGGTTTGTCTTATTGAATCTTCTCCTATGGGTTACTTATCATTATTCATCCCTTTTCGGGGGGTGGGGGGCTTCATTTGTTGATATCTCATCGGACTCCTCCCTTAACCTTTTCTGCTTCTTTTCTTTCGGCTTCCTTTAGTTGTTCTGACAGCCTATTAGATCTGATTTCTTCTGTCATTAGTGACGTCTGGCCTGGTTCGGACGGTCCTGTATTATTTGCGGTGATTACGCCGTCCATGGGTGTTCCCATAGGCTGGTGTAAAGTTTGAGCCGGATGTTGGTTTGTAGCTGGTATCCTATGGATTAACCCATCTGGGGTCATCATACCTTCTTCATCAGACATGATTAAAAGACAAGTATGTCATTTGATTTGTAGACACTCTCCCCCTCCTTCTAGCGCCAAAATGTTGACGTTTGAATTTGTACGGAACAAACCGCTCGGTCCAACACCCAAACTAATCTAATTAAATCAAATAAACCGAATTGAAGCAAGAAAATAGGATGAAAAAGAAAATATTGGGCCTGGAGCATAGTTGGACAAGATTGCTTTAGATTAGGTCTAGCCGGCCTGTTTTAGGTCGGTAGAGAGCTTGTATTATAAATGTAAGAGTAAAAATGTCCTTTAATGCCTATTTACAAGAGAGTGTATGAACTCTTTATGAGTAATTTCCAGATGTCTAGACCTATTCCATGAAACCCTATTTATAAATAAACCATGAATACCATCCTTGAACATCAAGGAGTAGATTCCATGATTTTTTGATATTTACATGGTAAGAAATCAGATATGATCCTATCAAGATAAAATATGTGATGTTCTTAAATTTTCCCTTTTTATAGATAGATATATTGTCGTGTGGCTTCAGGTCACTAAACCTGGTCGGCTCGACCCGTGTAGCTTAGGTTGTTTTGGCTGATCCACGCAGCTTGGTTGAATCTTGTTGGTCCTAAGTGGTAGTAGGCTTAGAGGGGGGGGGGGGGTGAATAAGCCTACTCAATGTTTCAGAAACTCTTACTTTGAAGGTCACTGCTTGAACAGTTACCTTTAAGTTTGAAACAAAAGAGTGTTATGCACAGCGGAAATACTTTTTCAAAGCAATACTTGTTTTTCTGAAAACCGTGACTAAGCTTAGGGATGATATGCAGCAGATAGATTCAGATATGCAATATTATGATCAAGGTAATCAACAGTAAATAACACAACAATTTATAGAGGTTCGAGGGTGGAGTAATCCCCCTACGTCCTCTCTTCTCCTAGACAAGGAGGGACCTTCGTTAAGTAAAATGGTTGATTTACACAAGCCTCACTTAGACAACCTACACCCAACGAGAACTACCAGTCTTTCCTACACAGGGTTACTGCACAGTGACCAAATCTCTAGCCCACGCAGGACTCTTGTTCTTCTACTAAGAGCGAAACCTCTAGCCCACACAGGACTCTTGCTCTTCTACTAAGAGCGAAAATACTTGATCAGGCACACCCTCTGATCAAGCAACTCCACACAGTCTAATAACGAGAATAATAGTAACACAGGAAGCAAGCTTAAAGCAGTTTAGCTCTTTAAGCTGAAGATAGCTTGCTGCGTAGACTGGACTTGAAACTTTTTCTTGTGTTTGTAAATGATCTTTAATGTATATCTTGAGCATTTTGATTGCAAGAGTTTCAGGTGCTTTTCAAGTCCTTGTCTTCCTGTATTTATAGGTGATTTAAATTTTATCCGTTGGAGATAAAATCTGATCTGCTGCCTCTTTGGAGTGATGTGACATTTCTTGATTTGATCGTACACTGTTTGTTCAGGCTGTCACTCAGAGGCTGCAATCGTCGTCCTAGTCTGTCATCTCTTCTGACTTCCCTTTTTGCTTTTTGATACGTGGCACTGCTTGGTTGGTTGTAACTGCGGCTTGTTCCTACCGTAAACTTTTGAGCGTATCCTTTGAGATAACTACTACTTCTCAAGTAGCTGGAACTTCCTTACATTTTTAGTATCCTCTTCTTTTATCCCAGTATCCTTGGTCAGTTTGCAACCAGCATCTTATCCAAAGTAGCCTGTTGTATTATTTTTGCCTTCGCAGTTTTTGTGTAGCAAGGTCTTCAATTTCTAGTCTTCGATCTTCCAGCCTCCTGACCCTAATATAAGGAATATTACAACAGAATCTAATACATTGGATCTAGGTTTCTATTCTATTACATGTTTTGTCATTCATCAAAATCTTAATAATGTTCCTTACAATTTCCCCCTTTTTGATGATGACAAAACTTTTTCTAAGAGGATCAAAGATTATAAGTTTAGCAAATAAGCAGATCAACAGAATACATAATTTTAAATTAACAGATTAAACATAAGTTCATGAGTAGTGAGCTTTATCAGATCAAAACGGATGTATATTCACAGCAAGTTTAAGCAAGATCAAAGCACAAAAAGTAAAACAGTAAACAGAAGATCAGCAAAACTAGAGAGCAGGAGAGTTTACTATATCTTGAGCCAGGATGTTTTCTCTTTAACTTTCTTTGGTCCCTTCCACCAGTTGAGAAGCGACTCTTGATAGGTTGGCTCCATCCTTTGTTTTATCTCAGGGGTCTCATCATACCTTAGCCAAAAATCTTTTTTGAAGGGAATGGTTTCTCCTTTGTATAGTCTGTTTTTCAGCTTTATTTGTATTGGAAGAACTCCTCTACTTGCAAGGTCTCTGAAACACCTGAGTCCTTCACGACGATTTTTCCCTTTGATAATTATGGACTCCTTGCATAGCTGAATGTAGTACTTTATATACTCTGCCTGTTTAAAAGTATTGATCTGCGTATATGATGGACAGCGATTGGTAGGCAGATCAATCTCAGGGAGTTCACATTCTTAGAATCTGGGACTTCTGCAATCTGGACTTCCATCTAAGAAGATATGAAGTGACTCTGATGCACTTCCTTCTATTACAGCAAGAGCTTCCAAATCAGGTTGTTTCTGAGGAGGGTAGAGTTTGGACAAAGTTTCTTTTGCAAATCTTTCAAAGTGAGCATCTGATGCTTTAACAAGTTCTTCCTCAACTCTTCTCCTTGTCTCTTCTCTTTCTTATGTTCCTCTATGAAGGCCAGGATGGATTTCTGAGATAGTTTCAGATTTTCTTTTGATAGACCTGCTACCCTGTTGTCCACCAGAGCTTTCTTCATGGCTTCCTTCGTCGCCTCCTGAGTTCTTCCTGGGCAACACTGCTAGCTGTTGACAGGAGGAAGGAGCCTGCTGCCTTCTTTGCTCTATCCTCTTAGCTGTCTCTTCCCCCTTTTTGTCAGCATCAAAGTTCGAACCAACTGCAAACTGCAGCATTGAGTGTATGCTGGCTACCATGTCAGTAAGATCGTCCAAGGTTTGCTTCTGTTCATGCTGAGTGTTTGAGACTTCTTTGAGGGAAGCAGACATAAACTGTTGCTCTAACTCAATTGCAACTGTTTTGTTTGCTTGGGAATTGAGCTTGTTGTTGAGGCTTGTGATTGTGTCAGCAAGAGTAAAGGATTTTAGAGAGGAGATAAACTGTTGTAATCTGGCCAATGTTGCATTCAAAGTATCCAGCTTGAAGGCGGCTTGGAACCTATCTTTTCTTTCCTCAGCTCTCATCAGCCTGCTCGTTCGCTCAAGGATGTCCTAAGTTCTCCTATTAGTTTGAGAACATTATCAAGGGATTTTTGTTCTTCAGTCTGCAAGGAAGAAGAAGAATTTAGAGGCTTGGATTTTCGGCTCCAGATTCACCCTATTCACTGGGTGACCCTTCATCGTTGTTAGAATTTGACATGAAACTCTCAGTATCTGCACTATAATGAGCTGAATCATCATCATCTGCCACGATAGTGGGCTCTTTGTTAACAACCTGTCCTGTTGCGGCATCCTCTGCAGTCATCTCTTCATGGTTCGCAGGATCCTCAGAGATTATACCCTGTATGATTATAGGTGTAATTTCCTCAGCCGATTTGTCAGCTTCCATTGGTACTGTATCAGAGGAGAGTTCTAGCACAAATTTTCTTTCTTCGAGAGTTGCTGCTTGAAGAGTTTCTTCAAGAGCTGCAGCAACTGCGAGTGTAACCAGTTTTGCACCCTCCGGAGTAGCTGGTAGCTCCATCATTGGCGTTACAGCTTGTTCCATAGTGATGAGAGTGCTTCCTATGATATGAACTTCTCCAGCAATATCAGATCTTGCCTCCTCCTCATCAGGCAAGACAACTATATCAACCAGCTGGTTGTAAGCTCCATTGGATCTATCTTTTGATGTTGATGGTGAGGGAGTCTTCTGAGTGATTTGAGGGGCATTTAAGGGATGCTCAATCAATGATGTTACAATAGAAGAACCTTCTCCTTGTTGAATGATCACAGCCTTATCCTTCCTCCCTTTCTCTATCAGACTAGCATCCAAAGCCTGTTTCAACATCCGTTCTTCTGCTTCCTCAATTCCAAAAGCCTCTGCTTTGTTTTTCAGCAAAACCTATGTCATCACCAGCAACTTCTTGTTCAGGTGCTCCCATTAGGATAACATCATCCCTGTAGAAGTCAGGTTGCTTAATGGGCTTCTTTCCTTTTAAGGTTCTTGGTAAGGGTGGAGGTAGTTCAAAAGGCGCTGCCTGTTTCTTCCTTTCTGCTCGAGTAGCCAGTCTCAACTCTACTTCATAGTTTTCCTTGAACTCACTCTATTTCATCTTTCATAATCCTGTTAGGAAGCTTGAGTCCAGTACTTTCTCTTCTCCAATGTTAGACACGTCAGCCCAGTTCAGTGCCCAATCTTCCTCTGTATGTAGCTCTTGCCATTGAATCATGACGATACTGGGAAGGTGTCGATAATTTCACCAAGTTATGAATCTTTCCCACTGTTTCCTGAACTCTCCCTTCATTTTTGCTATATCCAAGACTATATCAGGTTCAGAATCCTCTGAACTCTTCTCTGCCTCCATTTGTATTTGTTCGGTTACCTTTTGTAAAGCTCTCTTTGCTTGCTCAGTAGTCTGAATCTCTGATTCAGCATCATCATCTTTTCTTGGTGGAGCAGGGAGTATCAACATAGGTGATGATGAAATTTCATCATCAGAAATCCTCAGCTTCCTCCTCACCATCTGTTTTGCCCTTGCCCTAGTACTTTTTGCCTTCTTCTCCTGTTTGGGCGGAGAAACAACGGCTGGCAAGCTTTCCCCCTCAGATGAACTTTCCTGCCTCTCCTTTCTTTGTGACTTCTTTTCTTTTATTGTTGCAGTCTTTTTGGTTACTGGAGAACCCTTACTTCCTTTCTTGACAGAGATTCTGTTGTATCCTACGAACTTCCCCTTTTGGATAGGCTTACCCTTAGACAGGTCGAGACCAGCAGACCCAAGAATGGTGTTGATCACTAATCCGTAGGTTGGCTTACCCACCTTCTTCTCCGCTTCTTCCTTGAGCCTGGTAAAGATATATTCTGCCTAGTATATCTTCTCCGCTTCCATCAAGGCCATCATCATTCTGTATCTGAGATTGGTACACTTATCAAAAGAACCAGATCGACTCTCAATGATATGACAACAGATATCATGGAACATCTGATGCTCTACTTGGAAGAGTTTTTTGTTGCAACTTTTGTTCAATGTCAGCAATTCCTCTGAACCTGTGAATTTCTGCCAGTATTCTTCCACCATCTCCTCCCCATAGGTGACTAACTCACTGTCGTCCATCCCTTCAGTGGGCAGTTGGAAGATTCTGCCGAGGAGGCTGGCGGTAATCTCAATCGTTTTCTTTCCCATCTTGGAGATGATCTTCATTTTGTCTTTGTTATAGAACTGAAAGATCATATCCTCACAGTAGGGTTCTTTTAGTGTGAGCATAAACCCAAGACTCCGGATTGGTGAAGATTGTTCAGGATCATTTGCATCAGATCAATGGAACGAACTTAATCTCTAATAGCTTTCAGTATGATCTTCTCATCAACGAGGTGACCATTAATAACTTGTGTGACTTTGGGTGCCATTTCGAAAGGTAGTGGAATAGGTGAGTTTTCTGCAATGAGTAGAGAAAATCATAGGAACTATTGCTAGGTTGCTACTTTGCAGAAGGTTAGAGAATTTAGAAGATATGAAAAACGTAAAAGATTTGATCAAGTGTAAAGTTTCTGTTTCATAGGGGAACTTCTTGTATCTGATCAATGGTGTAGATCTTCTCGAATTTGAAAGGTCCTTTATCCCGCAGTTGAGGATTCTTGCATTTAATGCGATGATTTGCTTTTATCTTTTCAAGGATCTTGAGGGACTTGTCTATAAATATCGCCGTCTCTTATTGAGTAACCTCCCTTGATTTGATGCGCCACATCTCGGGATTGATAATTTCTTACTATCGTACGCTTCGTGGGTTCCTTTGTGATGATTAATTTACCAGGTAGCTTTTGCTGAAGTATCTTTCAGTAGTCTTCATCAGCTACCTTCATTAGAGACTTTTGACAGGATCCTCTCTCAGTATCCTTTTCTGAAAGTGTTTTTTGCGCTTCCCCCTGAGCTGTAAAACACTTTTAACAGATTTGTTAGTAGATTTAGCTTAATTTAATAATACCCAACTCGTTTCTTAGCAAGAAAAATCTCGATTCACATAGAGGTTTTGTGAATATGAGCTGATTGTTGATCCGTATGAATCTTTTCTAGTGAGATATCTTTCTTTTCGACATGATCCCTGATGAAGTGGTGTCTAACATCAATGTTTTTGGTTTTTGAGTGGAAGACTGGATTGTGTGTAATGGCTATTGCACTAGTATTATCACACATAATTGGAGTATCCTTTTCTTTAATATCGTAATCTCGAAGTTGTTGTTGAATCCATAGTATTTATGCACAGCAGCTTCCTGCAGCAACATATTCAGCTTTGGCCGTGGATGTGGCTATTGATGTTTGCTTCCAACAAAACCAAGATACTAGGCGATTTCCTAACATCTGACAAGTTCCACTAGTGCTTTTTCTGTCGATTTTACAACCTGCAAAATCAGAGTCAGTATAACCAATTAATTTGATATCACATTCTTTAGGATACCACAAGCCTATTTCTTGGGTTCCTTTGAGATATCTGATTATCTTTTTTATTGATATGAGGTGAGATTCTTTGGGTGCAGCTTGATATCTTGCACACATTCCCACTGCAAACATAATATCTGGTCTGCTTGTAGTAAGGTAGAGCAGTGACCCGATTAGTCTTCTGTATCTTGTGATATCAACTGATTTTCCATCTTCATCTTTATCTAGACCCTTTGAGGTTTGTATTGGAATGCTTACTGCACTGGCATTCTCCATTTCGAATCTCTTGATCAGCTCCTTGGTATACTTCATTTGATTTATGAAGGTTCCTTGATCAAGTTGCTTAACTTGCAATCCAAGGAAGAAACTTAATTCTCCCATCATGCTCATTTCAAACTTGGATTGCATTAAGTTGGAAAACTTCCTGCATAGCTCTTTGTTGGTAGATCCAAAAATGATGTCATCCACATAAATCTGAACCAGCAGGATGCTATCTCCATCCTGGATTCTGAATAGGGTTTTATCCACTTTGCCCTTCTTGAATCCATTGTCTAGGAGATATTTTGACAAGGTGTCATACCAAGCTTTTGGCGCCTGCTTCAGTCAATAAAGAGCTTTTCTCAATCTATACACCATCTTATCAGCATCTTCTTCAAACCCGGGTGGTTGTTCAACATATACTTCTTCCACCAGCATTCCACTCAGGAAGGCGCTCTTCACATCCATTTGATATACAGTGAGATTCTTATGTGCTGCATATGCTAGGAAGATTCTGATTGCTTCAAGTCTGGCTACTGGAGCAAAAGTTTCATCAAAATCTCTGTCCTCTTCTTGACAGTATCCTTTTGTTACTAGCCTAGCCTTGTTCCTTACAACTTGTCCTTCTTCATCTAGCTTATTCTTGAACACTCACTTGGTTCCGATGACTCCTTGATGCGTGGGTCTAGGAACTAGATACCAGACTTGATTTCTTTCAAACTCATTCAACTCTTCTTGCATGGCTTGAATCCAGTTTGTATCTTGTAGAGCTTCTTCTGGAAGTTTCGGTTCTATTTGTGATATGAAGCAAGCGAACATGGCTTCGTACAGATTTAGTCTTCTCGTTCTTACTCCAGATGTGTAATCTCCAATAATTAAGTCTCTGGGGTGATCTTTTAGCCATCTTCTCCTTGCTTTATTGACTTGTTGGGGTTCTCCCTCAGTTGGATTCTGATTCAGGTCTGTAGTCTGATTATCTTCAGGTTCCTGATTAAGTTCAGGTTTCTGTGTCTGAGTAGGTACCTGCATGTCAGGGACATATACAACTTGGGATGGTAGCATTCCATCCATATGTTGAAGGTTTGGTAACCCCACATCGATATATTCAACATAATTATTGTTGATGTGAGTTTTATCCAAATCTTCTTAAAGTTCTCTAATATCAGCCTTATTACATTGTGATTCATCAAAGATCACGTGTACAGACTCTTTTTCTCAACAAGTGTTCTTTTGTTAAAAATTCTGAAGGCTTTACTCACTGATGAGTATCCTAGGAATATTCCTTCATCAGATTTGGCGTCAAAGGCATTAAGATATTCATTTCCATTGTTAAGCACGAAACACCTGCATCCAAAGATGTGAAAATAGTCAACACAGGGTGAGTAACCATACCACAGCTCGTAGGGTGTCTTGTTTAGATCCTTGTTTATCAGGCATCTGTTTTGTGTGTAGCATGCTGTGTTGGTTGCTTCTGCCCAAAATCTCTTTGGCAGCCCAGCTTCAGCTAACATTGTTCTTGTGGCTTCTTTCAAGTTCTATTTCGTCTTTCGGCAACTCCATTTTGCTGGGGCGTTCTTGCTGCTGAGTATTCGTGCCTGATTCCATTGTTTGAACAATAGTCTTTTATGAATTTATTTGTAAATTTAGTTCCCCTATATGTTCTGATCTTTACTATGCTCAGGCGCTTTTCTGTTTGCAATCTTCTCAGGAACTCTGGTAGTCGTTGCTGAGTATCAGATTTCTTTGCGAGGAAGATCGTCCGAGTGAACCTTGAATAGTCATCTACTACTACTAAGGTGTATTTCTTTCCAGATATACTGATTGGATCAATCGGTCCAAACAGATCTATATGGAGCATATCTAATACCCTTTTGGTAGAGCGAAGAGTTTTGTTTTTTAAGGAGCTCTTTACTTGTTTTTCCTTTGGACATGCTCCACACACAGCTTCCTTTCTGTAGACAATATCCGGTAGTCCTCTGACAAGTCCCTTTCTAGCCAGCTTGTTCATAGTTTTGAAGTTTATGTGGCTCAGTCTCTTGTGCCACAGCCAGCTTGCTTCAGAGTTGTCTTTGGCAACGAAACATGTAGCAGTGGTTGCTGAGTCCCATTCAGCAATGTAGATATTTCCTTTCCTGGTTCCTGTGAGCTTGACCTTCCGAGTTCTGTTGTCCTTGATTAGACATTTGTTATGATTGAACTCTACACAGTGCCCTTTTTCACAGAATTGGCTTATGCTCAGGAGATTGTACTTCAAGCCTTCTAGATAAGATACTTCTTTGATGCAGATCTTTCCCTTGATTAGGTCCACAGTGCCTTTTGTGCTTCCTTTGGAGTTATCTCCAAATATGACTTTTGGTCCTTTGGAAGCTTTAAAATTGATAAGATTTTTCAGGTTTCCTGTCATATGTCTTGAGCAGCCACTATCAATATACCATATTTCTCTGCTGTTCATAATCACATGTTCCTGCACTTACAAGAGAGATCACTTCTTCTTAGGTACCCATACAAGTACAGGTCCTTTGTTGTTAGTTTCTATTCTCCTTTTAGGAATCCATATTTGTTTTACAACATTCTTTTGGTTGTAAATCTTGATGGTTCCTGGATTGCCCCAAGTATCCTTAGGATACTGCATAAAAATTTGTGATTTCTTCATTTGCTCTCTAGAAGTAAAGGTTCCACACTTCTCTGGTACACACAACAATTGTGTTCTTTTAAACTTCTTAGACCATTGTATATAGTTCTTATTTTTAGCATACCTAGGTTGCTGGAGCCAGCTCCTGACAGGTTTAGTTTTATCATTAGTACTGAACAATTTCGTTCCTCTCTCTACAGGTCTTTCTACATTTATGTTTGTGCTTCCCCCTAAGTTAGATAATTCATTTTGATGAGGAATGGTTGCAAGCACAACCGTAGGTGCCTTCGAGGTACTAGCAACCGAGGTAGAGTTCTCTTCACAGTAACTTATACCAGAATAATCTCTTAGACTTCTCTGAATTATTAGCACACCATCTAAGTCTTTGGAGGATTTGTTGAAAGTATTAATTGTTTCAATAAGAACCTTCTTTTCATTTTCTAGCTTATTGACCTGTACTTTGAGCTCATAGATTTCAGCTTTGTGGTTACTACATGCTTGAATTTTTTATTTTTCTATCTCTAACTCTCTTTCTAGTGTATCATGTTTGTTCCTGAGATCTATGTTCTCTAACTTTAACTCCTTATGAGTCGAAGTGATTTGTTCAAAGTCACTCATGATTTGTTTAAAAGCAGATATCATATTCATCCTTTCATTTATTTGAACGGGAGAGTTTAAGTATATTACCTCATCTTCAGAGTCGTCGCTTTTGGCCATGAGGTAGATCAGAGCTTTATCATCGGATGATGAGTCCTCCGAGTCACTTTCGGTAGTTGATTCATCCATCTTAGGTGTCTTGTTAGGTGTAGCTGCCTGAGAAGATTCTGCCTCACCAAGTAGCGCTCTTAACTTCTGACGTTCTTGTCTTTTTCTTTCTTGTCTCACTTTCCGCTCATCTCTGGATATTTGTGGACTTCTGGATATGGACATTCTCTGGCATAGTGACCTGGCTTTCTGCAGTTGTAGCAGAGGTCAGTGGCCTTGGAATTTGCGAGGAGTGATTGCCCACTGGTGCCAGTTTCACTTTGCTTTCTCCTGAAGCCATCGGTTATTGAGTTCCTTTTCATGAACTTTTGAAATCTTTTCAGAAGTAGCGCCATGTCTTCTTCTACAGTGGCCTCCAAATCAGTTGTTATATCTTTAGACTTCCTCACTTCTTGAGGTTGTCTTGCTGTTAACACAGTGACTCTTGAGTTGCTTCCTTCAGTTTCCACTTTCCTTCTGTTGATGTCGAACTCAAAGGCTTTGAGGTCTGAGAAGAGATCGAATGTGCTCATAGACTTTAAGTCCATAGATACTCTCATGGTTGTTGTCTTGCTGTCCCATTCAGTAGGGAGTGCTCTTAGTACCTTCATGTTCTTCTGCTTCTGAGTGTAGACCCTATCCAGGGACTCAAGCTCATTAATGATGGTTGTAAACCTTAGATTCATTTGCTCTAGGGTTTCTCCAGGTACCATTTCGAACAGCTCAAACTTTTGTGTTGCCGTTGAGACTTTGTTTTCTTTTGTAAGCTCAGTGCCTTCACAAATTTGCTCAAGCTTTTCCCAGATCTCTTTGGCGGTTCTGCAAGTCTTTACTTTATTGAAGGTTCCTTTGTCAAGAGTAAGGAATAGAGTGTTCTTTGCTACATTATCTAGATTTGCTCTTCTTCTTTCATCGGCAGTCCATTCCTCTCTTGGTTTGTCCAGAACTGCTGGATGTGGAATGGCTCCTGTGTCTCCATGCCTATCAGCTGTTTCATCTACGGCTCTAGCAAATAATAGATTGACTTTAGTAATCCTTGGTGGTCCTTCAGTGATAACATACCACATTTCATCATGCATGGCCGATAAATGTGCCTGCATGCGAATCTTCCAATCGTCATATTCATCAATGGAGAACATAGGTACTTTATGAGAATCCATGATAATAATGCTTTTTAAAACCAAGGGTTTTTAGAAAAGGGGATCTAGGATTGATCAGTTAGATCGGACGTTTAATCTAACCTGCTCTGATACCACTTGTTGGTCCCAAGTGGTAATAGGCTTAGAGCGGGGTGAATAAGCCTACTCAATTTTTCAGAAAATCTTACTTCGAAGGTCACTGCTTGAACAGTTATCTTTAAGGTTGAGGCCAATATATAATATTTATATGTTAAAAAACCCAAAATCCAGACATATGAATATATTATTAAATATACAGTTTATTTATATATATATATAAGTAGAATATTCTGCCAAAAAATAGCTATAATAAATGTCTCATTTATTAAATATTGCCATTTTAAGAAATCATTAATAACTTTTATTTTAAATTTATTAATAAACAAATACATAAACATTAATATTTAATACATTTAATTTTATATTTATTGTATAGAAATTCAAAATAAAAAGTAAATAGATAAATTTATCTATATATTTTTATACTATAATAATAGAGGAAAAGTTTGAGATATTTACAGAAATACTATTTTCTCAACAAAAAATTATCACATCAACAATATTTTTATTTTGCATTTTTTATTATTTAATCCATTCAATTTATAATATATATATATATATATATATTGTATTAGTTTATTCTTATTTTATTAATACTAATTAACTTATTTTTTATTGAATAATTTCTTATACACCAACAATAGATAATATCACTACAAGAAAATCGCTGATAGACAACGGTTAAAAACCATTGTCGTAGGTCAGAAAGCAGCGTTGTCGTAGCCAGAGTTGTCGTAGGGGTCAGTAAATTTTTGCTCATGGACAACGGTTTTTAACCGTTGTCTTAGACCCCTACAACAACGATTGTGATACACATAGACAATGGTTTTTAACCGTTGTCGTAGGGTTGTTGTTCTAAAGAATCATTGTCTTATCTATCTACGACAACGCTTTGAAAACGGTTTTTAGCCGTTGTTGTAGAGACCAATGACAACGGTTTTTAACTGTTGTCCCGCCGATGTCGTAGATAGATTAGACAATGCTTTTACAACGGTTTTTGACTGTTGTCGTATAGACCTATGACAACGGTACAAAACCGTTGTCAAAGCGTTGTCATAGCTAAGAAAGACAATGCTTTGACAATGGTTTTTGACTGTTGTTGTAGATGCTTACGACAACGGTTTTTTCCGTTGTCCCGCCGTTGTCGTAAGGAAATTACACAACGCCTTTTTTTTGTTTTTGACCGTTGTTGTAGATACTTATGACAACGGTTTTAAACCGTTGTTGTAGGTTAATTTTACCGTTGTTGTAGACCCTTAGGACAACAGTTTGGAAACTGTTGTCATAATTTATTTTAGCATTGTCTTTTACAAGTCATATTTGTTACAGTCTAACAAAAATTCAAATATATAGAATAAGACACTCAACTCAAAATAGTCATACCAAATTCATCTAATATTTTTTGTAGGTTCATACAAAAAATATTCATCTAAGAGTTCTAACAAAAATTTAACGTCAAAAGAGACAAGTTATCACCCACAAGGTTATCATAAGTTCATCAAAACAAGTAACGTACATTCCTCCCACAAAGAGATCCAATGACAAATGAGTATATGATTCAATCCTATCATCAACTAAGTCTCCCATTACCTAATATTCATAAATATGTTCTTGAACATGTTCCGCCCACTCCTTACGCACTTCATTGATATCCCCTTCAATGTATTTCTCTTCAATAAACTGTTAAACAGAAAATATACATTATATGTACATTGAATGAATATTTTTCTAATAAAACGTTCAAGAATAACATATAAGAAATTTTATAATCTTACCAATGACTGCATCAAACTAATCTTCTCAAAGGGATCACTCTCAACTATTTGCTTCATATATTTCATCACATAAAAACCCACAGTGAGAAAGCAATTGACAAACGTTTTAAACGTAGAAAGAAATAGATAATTATGTATATGCAATGAACTGCAAAATCCTACAGTTCTCAAAGGCACTACAACAAAAGCTTCTTACGTAAAGAAATTAAAACTCCATATCCGCATAGAATGGCAAATCGCTGTACAAGTACTATAGCAAACTAAGTAGTGATATCTATGTAAATTTTGCTCAGAAAAATCAGAAAAACATTACAATTTTTAGTGAGAATGGGGATGGGTGAGCGCAGTGTACCAGTGTTTGCCAATGTTTGTAATTGGGATGCTTTGCTCGGCTGTGAATGGAAATAGGGACCGGCGTCGGTGGATGCGGTGCTGCGAGGATGGGTGTTTGGCGAGGGTGCACGCTGCGCGGCGGCTGGAGGGGATGGGTGCGCGCTGAGGGTGCACGCTGGGCTGCGGCTGGAGCGGATGGGTGCGAGCGGCTGGAGGGGATGAGAGGAGAGGCGACTGCCGGTGACTTGGGTGCGCGCAGTGAGGCTGCCACGGCGTGGGTGCGTGCGGCGAGGCGGCAGCGGCGTCGGTGCTTGCGGTAAGGCAGCGGGTGGAGGGTATGTGCGCGTGACTAGGCAAGAGCTCACTGTGATGGTTGCGCACGGTGACGCAGCTGCTGGAGGCGTGGGAAAGCGGCGGCGACCTCACCGGCGGCGGCGGTGGTCGGTTAGGGTTCCGATTAACTTGGGGATTCTAGGGTAAAATTGGGGATTTTGACTTAGGGTAATATATCTAAGTAAATTTTATTTTACATGTATGTATTTACATTTAGTAATATTAATAAATAAAAATCAAGTTTTTTAGTCTACGACAACACTTTTTCAAGGTTATGACAACGCTATAAAGTTGTCGTTGTCTTAGGGATATATGACTACGCCTCAACGACAACCTCATATAGTATCCGTTGTCTTAGGGATCAGCGACTACATATCTACGACAACCTCGTATCATAAGCGTTGTTATAGGGTTAATTTTGTACCTAAGACTACCCCACTACGACAACGTCAAGTCACCAGCATTGTCTTAGGGCTGAATTTTACCCTACGACTACGCCTCTACGACAACGCCAAAAAACTGTCGTTGTCTATGAGCGGATTTTTGTGCCCTAAGACAACGGTTTTGTCTACGAGAACGGTTGTTTTGTCTATGTACATTTTTCTTGTAGTGTATGTTCAAACAATAATTTCAATTATAAATATTAATTTGTTTGGGGATAATTGTATCATATTTAATATAAATAAAATTTATAAATAAGTGTAACACTATTAAAGATGTGTATATATATAATGTATTTAGTATGAAATTATATGTTATTCTAAGTATTTTTTAAATTAATATATTTGTAAGTGTCCCATCAACAATTTTTTATTTTGCGTTTTTTACTATTTAATCCATTTGATCTAATAATATAAATATTGTATTAATTTATTCTCATTTTATCGATCTTAATTAAATTAATTTTTAGTGAAGAATTTATTAAAAATCAACAATTAATATCCAAACAATAATTTCTATAATAAATATTAATTTGCATAAGGATAATTTATACCATAATAATATAAATTAATTAATTAATATAAAACTATTAAAGATGTGTGTATATACATATATGTATATATAATATGTATTTAGTCTGAATTATATGTCATCTTAAATATTTTTTAAATTATAAATATCTCATAATCAAATAAAATTTTAGTCTTTTACTTTACACTTAGGACTTCATATATTTTTACATGAGAGTGCACATTTTGAATTTATATGGCTCACCTGATTATTTAAATTATATGCTTATTTTCTAATTATATTATCATCATCATGATCGTAGACTACTACTACATTTTGATTCTGTGTTGAGTTTAAATTATAATGATTAATATCTTGCTATATCAATTAATTGACGTGATAATTATAAAGGAATAATTATCCGTCATCTTCGATGTTAAGCGATATTAATAAAAAAAATTTAATACAATTTATTTTGAAATAAAAGGTTAAAAATACATAATTGACAGTGCATGCATCAAGTTCCTACGTAAAATTTCTAATTTTGTGTAATGTTTCTATATATACATACTCACACACACATGTATTTAATTTTAATAATTGAATTTGATTTTTAATTCATAATTTTTTAGTTTTATTTAATATATTTAATTTAAGTAACTGAAGATATTAGTTTGTAACACAGATGATAAAAAACAATGTTTCGACTATAATTGTTGTGTATAAAGAAGTCTTTAAAAAAATTACAAACTTTACAGGTAGAATTTCCAATTTTGATTTGAAGATCGTGATATAGATATATTTTTTTTTTTAGTATTAATCATAGATTAGTGAATTGGATGTGTATAATATCAATATATTGTTGTGAATTGAATTATCTTAAACAAATTTATACTTTCTTAATTATTAAATATTATATTATCTTTTATATACTAAAATTACTTACACTATATTATGAAATAATTAATATTTACCAATATTATATTACAAAACACGCATCGCACGGGTGCGAGTACTAGTTATATATTAAGTGAAGATAGCGACCGTACAACAACCAACATACTCTACATTAATATAGTTTCTGAGACATCTCAATCTTCTCATTTATGCCTCACCAAACATATTTAATTTCCTATTCAAATTTTCATTTAATCATTCATCATTTTTATAACATCCATCGACAAATTAATCAATATTATCTATTTTTCTCTTTAAGTTTTCAATCAATTTAATAGTTTGCTACATTTTTTTTAAGTTTGGATTGAAGGAAATGGTAAATAAAGTATATTTTTACATAATAAGTATACACTCATATATATTTATCATAAGGAAATGTATTCTTGGATAACTTCCTAAATATTTGTCGTAATTGATCGTACTGTTTAAGGCAAGAAATAGTGTTGTTTAAGATTCAAATTAGTAACTATTTTGTCACCTCACTCACTATTAAAGAAGTAAAATGTTTTCCTAAAAAAAAAAAGGAAGTAAAATGTGATTGAAAAGCTCAACAAACGAAATATAAATGGAAGATCATACGTAAAAATTGATGGTTCATATAGTAATGCACTTTCTTTCATTAAATAATAAATAAAATAAATTATTGAAGAAATAGGAATTTTTAAGCAGGATAATATATATGTATGAGTGTAACACTTTTTTTTTTACTTAAAAATACACTTTTTTTTGACGTTCAACCATTTGATACACTCTTGATTCATAATTTTTATATATACCTATAATACTCATATTTTCTAGTGGAGTTAATGTACACAGAATAAGTTTAATGTGAGACCGTCTCGCAGATCTTTTCCTGTGAGACAAATCAATCAACAACCCATATTTCACAATTCATATATAAATTTGTGGAAATGAGTTAGATTAGTGGGTAAAAATGATCTGTTTTACGAAAACTATCCGTGAGACTATCTCATACAAGTTTTTGCGATGTATATGTATATATACATATATGTATATGGTCGATTGTGGTCAATTATGTTCCATCCATTATGTAATCTCTTACATTACATGTTGTATAACATACAATTTTTTATTTTCGAATTTTGTCACACGATACATATATATGTATATATGGACATAGAGGGAGTGAATAAGTACAAAGCTGCAACTCCCGTGATTTCAATTAATATGGAAAAAGGAAACGTTGTTCGAAGATGAAGATGGCGAATGATACCTGCATTGATGAGAAGGTACAAAAATGTATATATTGCATTTGGGCTGGCAATATGTACTTAGGATCAATTAAATATATCAATATGTATTACCAAGCTGGACGATTCCAATTTTTAATTTAACTATAATATTTGCATAAAATATTCTTAATTATCCATCATTTACTATCTAATACATGGAGATTAAGTGATATTACCCAAATGTTCCTTTTGATAATAAAAACATGAGTGTTTAATGTTTATTAGGGATATAAAAAAATGTAATTTTCTAATGTTATCCCAACTTTTGGGTAAACTATCCTATGAGGTTGGTGCAAATTAGTGACGAAGCCAAAATTTCAACTGAAGGGGGTCCACTATCAAGCTGCTTTTATATAATTGGGGAAATCTATATGTGTAAATCATTTTATAAAAGCATCACACAAGGATAAATGTATTCCACTAAAGTTAAGATATCTTAAAAAAAATATTAATTTAGAGAAGTTCCTTACAAAATTAATTTTGTAACATTAGAGGAGTTTGTTAGAGTTGAAATTTTGATATTCTATGATGAAAATTTTAGTTACATTAATGGTGGGTGAATAAGAGTGTAGATAGATTAGATTTAAGAATGAAAAATATTGAGGTTTTGAATAATCTAATATTTTTAGATTGTTGGGATGAAGGGTGAAAAATATAGATGAGATATTAAATACAACAAAACTTATATGCACCTCCCCTGACCCGATCCGGCGCGTGGGCCGCATCCACGAGACCCCACGCGTGCCCCCACCGAATCAGCTGGTGTGCGCCCACGCACACCAAATTTCACACTATGTGATTCAGTGATAGGTGTTATATATGTACTCTATAGGTGTTATAGTTATATTATATAATTCAGTGATAGGTGTTATAGTTATACTCTATAGGTGTTATATATATAATCCTTAGGTGTTACATCTATGTTCTTGAGGTATCATATATATAGAAGATTTCATATTATGTGATTCAATGATAGGTGTTATATGTATACTGTATATGAGTTATATATATACTCTTTAGGTGTTATATGTATGTTCTTGAGGTATCACATATAAAAAATATTTTATATTATGTAAAATGATTGAATGATAAGTGTCATATATATACTCTATAAGTGTTATATGCATGTTCTTGTTATAACACCTGAAGGAACTGTATTTATTATATATCATAGATGCATGTAATTTTATATCACTTATAGAGTATTTTTGTAATACCTTTAAAATATTTTCAACATCTGAAGGAATTGTATGTATACATATTCTTTAGGTGTTATATATATACACTTTCAATTTTACATGTATGTTCTTAAGGTATCACATATATAAATTTCATATTATGTGATTCAGTGACACATGTAATATATACACACTATAGGTGTTATATATATATTTTTTTAGCTGTTACATGTATGTTCTTTAGGTGTTGGTGTGGATCCTGTCAACTCATTATCTTTGAAAATTAAGTTTTGCAAGTTAGTCATCTTCCCAATCACAACAGGGATGTAATCTTTGTTTCTACATCCAAATGCAATGAAATTCTGAACAACAAAATCAGTAACAAATGATCTGTTAAACACAATTAATACATTAATTAACATGATTATTCATTCTTGATTACAACTATATAAAAGTGGATCATACTCTAATTAACTACACTCAACCACAAGCAAGTATGGAGGAAGAAAGCAACAACAAGAAGTTAACCTAGATGGGCAAGGCAAGTCAGTGGGAAAAGAAAGACTATTTTTTTATGATCTAGAGAGAGAGATGAAAAGTGGGGAAGGGGCAGCAGAAAAAGAAGAAATTTTAGGGGAAAAGTTGAGGAGAGTGGGGAAAAAGGGGGACGAACCACTCCGGTGGCTTCCTTTTGGAGACCTCATCAAGAATTACAACTCTGCTACCATTTCCCAACTCTATCAAGGCAAAAACTTGTGTGAACCGGGGGTACGGATCTTAGATCCGTGCCCCCCGACCCGACCCGACCCGGTGCGTGGGCTGCCTCCACGCTCGCCCACGCGCGCCCCTAATTAAGCTGGTGTGCGTCCACACACACTTGATTACCTAATTGATGATTCAGTGATGGGTATTACATGTATACCCTATAGGTAGTACACATATACCCTATAGGTATTACACTTATATTTCTTCAGATTTAATGATAGGTATTATGTGTTTACTCTATAGGTATTACATGTATACTCTATAGGTATTACAAACCTACTCAATTAAGGTATTGATTTTTTGTTCTATTTTTTGTTCTACAAGTATTACATGTATACTCTTAAGGTATCATGTGTTCATTCAATAAAGGTATGAATTATTTGTTTTTACTTTTGTGTAGGTATCACATGTTTACTCTATAGGTATCACATGTATACTCTATAGGTATTACAAACTAACTCAATTAAGGTATGAATTATTTGTTCGAATTCTTTTTCTATAGGTATCACATGTGTACTCTATAGGTATTACATATTTACTATATAGGTATTACATTACTGTATGGTGAGTTTAATACTTCTAAACAATAAAACAACGATTTTATCATATTCTTCCTCTTTTTTTTTTCTGCAAATTGCAGAATTCATATGAATTATTATCACATAAATATTGTGCAAAGAAACCCTAGAGCAAACCCATACAATTATCCTCTGCAAAATCAGAGGAGGAGGAGAGGAAGAAGAGGAGGAGGAGGAAGAAGAAGAAGAAGAAGAAGAAGAAGAAGAAGAAGAAGAAGAAGAAGAGGAAGAAGAGGAGGAGGAGGAGAAGGAGGAAGAAGAAGAAGAAGAGAAGAGGAGGAAGAGGATCGGACGAAGAATCAGAAGAAGAAGATCTAAAAGAAGAAGAAGAAACATAAGAACAGAAGAAGACCGAAGAGAGCGTGGAGGAGGAGCGGACCCAGCGAAGCCGCCTCGGTCGTGAGGGACCTAGAGCAGCCAAGAGCGACGAGATGATCCCAACTATAGAACCCCACGACACACTATCATATATACTTCGGTCGGGTTGGGGGTACGTATCCCTAGATCCGTACCCCGGGGGCACCCAAGTCCTACTCCTCTATCAAAAAGCACACATCCTCTTCCCCGTCTCCGCAATCACAACACTGCCCCTGATCCTTCGCCTGCTTCACATTGCCTCAGCTTTCTTTGTTTTGGCTCCATCGAGGATTGTTAGTAACGCCCATGGAAGAAGAAGAAGAAGAAGATTAGGGTTTCTAAAAAAAAAAAAATAGAAATGAAGAGAGAAGACGCTCAGAGAAGAAAGAAAGAAATGGAAAATTATATATATATATATATATATATATATATATATAAATCCATTTTGTAACCAGGTCGGGTCAGAGTGGGTTAGGGGCACAGATCCAAGGATCCGTGCCCCAGGTGCACATAAGTGCTTCTCTATTAAATAAGATTGTGGTGGTAAATGGGGTTTTAGATGAGATTATGATGGATAAGTAAGATTATAGATAAGATTTGATGTGATATTTTTTATATCTAATATATACAAATATTATTTCACCTTTAAAGTGTGATTTTTTAAAATCTAATATACACAAAATATTATATCAACGCTTAAAATTAATTTTTTGAGATTTGAGGGGGGCTCAATGACCCCTTGAGTCCTTGACTCTCATGTGGCTCCGTCCCTGGTGCAGCTAGTTATCCAAGGTATTATCCATATCTATATGTTCTATCTTTGAGTTGGAAGGATAACCCGATAATTTATTTTCATTAAAGTAAACATTTGATAAAGGTAGATAAAATAACACTATTTTAGGTTATCCTTCAAAGTAAATGCAGTTATATATATAATCTAATTTGTATGTATTGAAAATTAACAGTTTTATAATATGATTTCTACAATTAAGCTCAATGTTTATTGTAAGTAAAGATGTAGTATATATGGAATACAATTACGAACATTAGGAACAATGTTAAATAGCCCTATATTTTATGTTATTTCTAATTCTAACAAAAACAACAATATTTTAGAACACGAAAGGGTAGAAACAAAGTTGCTAATTTATTTGTTTGGATCATTTGACAACAATTACAAATTTCTTCAAGGTATATTTATTTAGTGGAGTTTATGTATCATTACTACTCTAATCATTAAGTAGAATATTAGTTTCATTCACTATATTATATATAAATATATACACATGTAAAATGGAATTTGTAAAAAGTAATTCTCATATTTTCTTAATACTTATAAGATCTGACTTAGTAATTAAACAAATTGAAATGATTAATTTATGGTAGTTCTCTTATTAAACAACTAGCCACATACAAGATTTAGTCATCTAATTGACCCATTCAACTTTATTTAATTACACAAGATTAATTTAGAAAATCAATACATAAATCCATTAATTGAATAATATACTACAAGAAAATTGTCAAATTCCAACGGCACAAAATCTGTTGGAATCTGCTGTTTTTCCGTTGGAATTCATGATTCCAACGGTAATTTCAACGAAATTTACCCCATTGGAAAGTGGGCGTTGGAATTTCAACATTCCAGTGGAAATTCCAACGGCAAAAGAATTCCAATGATCATTCCAATTACCCAAACGCCTTTTCCTACGGTAATTCCAATGGTAATTTATCGTTGGAATTTTCTGTTGACATTTGAAATTTCAATGGCTCGTTTCCGTTGGAAATAATTCCAATGGCAATGGTTTTTTTCTGTTGGAATTTTCTGTTGAGATTTGAAATTCGAATGGCTCGTTTCCGTTGGGAATTATTCAAACGATGTTACCAACTGTAGTTTTCTGTTGGAATTTTTTGTTGAGATTTGAAATTCCAATGGTTTGTTTACATTGGAAAAAATTACAACTGTAGTTTGCCGTTGGAATTTTTGGTTGAGATTTAAAATTCCAATGGTTCGTTTCCGTTGGAAAAAAATTCCAACGGAGTTACCAATGACATATATCCGTTGGAATTTATTTCCAATTTTTGAATTCCAACGGCGTATTGTCATTGGAATTTTCAATTTTTGAATTCCAACGACTATTTTCTATTGGAATATTCCATTAGTAATTCCAACGACAATTTTAACATTGAAATTTGCCGTCGGAATTTTGTATAATTATTTTTCGTACCTAAAGAAAGAAATCTAATAATAGTAATACAAATAATGTAAACATTGAACAAAATACAAGCTAAGTCTTAAACATCATCAGCAACAATAAGTCTTAAACATCATCAACATCAAGAAGTCTTAAACATCATCAACACATCCAAAATGATGTCACCACCTAAAATAAGTTTTAAACATGATCAATATCAATACTAATCATCCTTCACCATACTCGTCACTAACAAAAGAAAACAACTAAACTTCATAACATAAACATGTTCTAAAAACCATCATCATCATCAATACCCATGTATCCATCATCCTCATTTTCATTACCTACAACTACATCAACATTAGCCACATTTTCACCTTCACAAAGGGGAGGCACGTCTATAGAAGAGGTGTTAGGGGTGAGAGATCCATTATTCAACTTCGCAAAAAAGACTATGAAAGGAAGCCAACTCACTCTTAACAGCACTCAAACAAGATTGTAACACTTGAACTTCATCATTAGTAGGGTGAATGATCTTACTTCTTGCGTTGGATCTCGAATTGAATGTATAGAAAGCTGCTTCTGATCCAAACCCATACGATCTGCCTCTCTTGTTCTTTCCTCCATTGACCTCATAAAAGACAGTAGAATTATTGATGTCAACTTCTTTCACACCTTCAGATAGTCAAGTAGCCTTCAACGACTTGTACTTGTTCTGCATATAATTTCAAATAGGTATGAAAAGAAGTTTTTTTTTTTTAGCATAAAAAATCTATTAGTAAATGTATACAAATGTATCATACTAATATCCACAAGTTAAAAATTTAATTATCATAGTATAGAAATACTTACATAAACTCCCTCGACTCTCGAATTTCGCCACTCGCTAGTTTCCTCATCATAATTGAGCCTTAAAAAAAAACCTTTAAAACCTCAAGGACAGTAGCATCTCTACCTAACTCAATTCTCTAAATTATTCACACAATTAATATCTATTTAAATTAAATCTTCATTAAAAATAAAACTTAACTTAAAACCACTTACCAATCTTCTTATGTGCTCAGAAATAGAAATTAGTACCACCTCGATTCAGACATCCATCATTATTAACTGATGATATATTCTTCTTGTTTTGCTGAGACATGCTGATGAAGTTGGGATCTGTGTTCCATTTGGTTTGAAGTGCCTTAAGGACCGAGGCAGGTAGCCATTTTCCCTTTAATTTCTTTCTACGAATATCTGCCAAGCTTGAACGGACAAGAGATGGAGTTTTATGTTTCCATATCCACTTTATATCATCTTCATGTTCAGGATCCCATCTGCAGTAAATCTACTCAAAAAACCAACATTAATTTAGATTGTAATATTATATAACAAACTTTTCAAATTAATCTAATCATAAGCTAATGATATCACCAGAAACTGTATAAACCACATGATCCTCACATTCTTGAGATCTCACTCCAACCAAGCCATGGTTGTTTGTACTTAAACTTGATGACTGTGGTGATATGCTTAACTGCTTCCGGAAGAAAGAACCTGTTACATAAATCATTTACTTAGAACTTATAAGAAAAAGTAAATAGTTAACTTGCTAAAAAAGTAAATAAAATATTTAACATCAACTTATGTTAAAATATAAATAGTTAGAAATTCATACTCATCTCCATTTGGTCGTACCAACAACTTACTGATGGTCAATCCACACCCTGATGATGCACTTGCTGATGCAGATAAAGAACCCTCAGCGGAATGTAGATCAAACGACTGTAGTGAGCTATTCCTAAGGGGCCTCTCTGATACTCTCTCAGATGGATCAGAAACAGATGCTCTCTCAAATGGACTCGGAGATCTCTCAAATGATCCTTTAAATGGAGTAGAAGTGCTCAGGGGTGTTCTGTCAGATGGTATAGGAGCTCTCTTAGATTGTGTAGGAGCTCTCTCTGATGCTCTCTCAGATTGTGTAGGGGCTCTCTCAAGCTCTCTCTCAGATGGTGAGTGATCGTTCAGGTTCGTTGATGTGGGGGACGATTGATAGTTCCTTTGCTTATGCTTTTACCTCTGCATCTGCTGGTGTTTGAACCACTGCTTCTGTATCGTCCTCGAAAGCCACCGTGTTAACCTTTTCCTGACATCTACATATTGACAACAAACATGATAAAATTAATGTTCAAGTTAAATTAAAGTATTGCATCACATCATACTACATAAAAGATTTACAAACACTCAATAATAAACACCTTTGTAATCAATCACTGCATTCATAATAATCAAAAGTGCTTTCATCATGATCAGATTCTTCAGTTTCATATGATGTTTCTCCATCTTCTTCTTCAACATGCCCTTCAACTTTATCATCGTGATCAACATTGGATGCACTTGCAATATTATCAATTTCCTTACCTCTGCTATTGAAATCCCTTAATGTAAGATCATCATCATCCTGATCAGATACTTGATTGAGGTGAGAAGCATCATCATCTTCATATGGAGCATCTGATGATTGAATCGTTTGTCTTGCTTTAGTTTGAATCACCACAAGCCAATCTTTTCTTTATTTAAAAGCATATTTATTTATTTATGTTTCGGACCTAAAATATTAAAGAATCATTTTTGTACTATTTGAAAATAGAGTAATTCTCCTGTGCATCGATCCATGCAACCGGGTCGGATCCAGGCTACCTGACCCGCTTCTCCATTTTTCTTTTTCTTTCGTGCTACTTTTTTTAAATTTTGGTCATGACCTTTACTTTATGTTAAGGATACCTCTATGTAATTGAAGGGATACCTTTAGGTTATATTCAAGATACCTTTATGGCCAGATTTTATACATTTACGTTACGTTAGACATACATCCAAGTTATGTTAGAGATACTTTTATGTTATGTTAGAGATACCTTATCCATAACATAGTTGTGTTACACATTTTGTACACAAAGGTCTCTCTAACATAACATAAAAATATCTCTAACATAACCTAAAGACATCCTTAATATAACGTAAAGGTATGTGACCTGGAGCGAATTCTAAAGGTATCAAATCAGGATTTCAAAGGTATTGTTAACATCACATAAAGGTATCCCTAACATCACATAAAGGTATCCTTAACATAACGTAAATGTATGTAACCTGGAATCAGAATTTCAAAGATATCCTTAACATCACCTAAAGGTATCCTTAACATAACGTGGTATGTAACCTGAAATCAGAATTTCAAATGTATTGTTAACATCACCTAAATGTATCCTTAACATCACTAACATAACGTGATATGTAACCTGAAATCAGGATTTCAAAGGTATCCTTAACATAACTTAAAGGTATCCTTAACGAGCGAATTTGAGTGGATTTGAACGCATCCACTCAGGCATGTGAGGGAGCGTGGGAGCGTGTATTTGGGGCGCGTGGGTGGGTCGATCGTGCAACCGATGCATACAATTTTTTGTGTTGAAAATATAGATGGGTAGATTAATAATAATAAAGAACCAAAGAGCATAATTAATTTTATTTTGTTGAGCCATAAAATTTGCACAAATAATTTATGTCCGGTCCATAAGCGATTTTGAGAAGTAATTTATGTCCGGACCATGAGCAGAACTAAGCAGAAGCATATCAATCAAGTTGCACCGGTTCAAGACGACCATACATAGCGAACTGGGTGGCTATACGATGCTAGCCGACCTAAAACCACCAACAAGAGCTGCACGATCTCTACCAACTAGAGCAGTTGGCCAGAGCTGCATGATGGGGTATCCCCAAACAAGGGAACATATCCTAGACGCGTGTATGTATCTTACCTGGATTAGATCAAATTCGATAGAATTCTATAGATATATTCTACAATTCAGATCTAATCTATTATACAGATCAACTTATTGACAATACCATTGGAATATTATCATTGGAATCTCCATACCTATATTTCCACAGTATGATACCGTTAGAATAATTGTTGGAAAAACTTCAACGGTACATTGTTGATGGGATCTCCGTTGGAATAAAAATGAAATTAATTCCAGTGGCAATACGATTGGGGTATTATCATTGGAATTACCACATTTATATTTCCAACGGTATTTGAATAATTGTTGTAAAAATTCTTAAGGCCCGTTTACTTTGCAGTTTTAGGTTTGTTAGAGTTTATAAACAAACCCAAACCCATGTTTAATTTGACCGGAAATTTTAATTTATCACATGGTTTGGGCCGGATAAAATCCTTGATTGGCCTCTCTTATCGGGCCTTTTTTAAACCTACCTTATTTGGTGGGTTTAAATGAAACCCAACATTAATATTGTGAATTTACCCAATTAACCTTACTATTCATTTTGCTTGAACCATTTTTGCAGCAGAATAAGGCGAACGAAGAAGGCAAGAAGGAGGACAGACGGGCCGTACTTGCTTACGATGATGAGATAAAGAACTTGAAGTTGCAGGCTGAGAAACTCGAAGAAATGGTGAATCGAAACAGGAAAGAGAAGGTGGTGCACGATGCTGCCTTGAGGAAGCTCAACGAAACTCGAAAAGCTCTGGCTGATGCTGAGGAGGCTCATGCTTCTACATCTAATGCAGTTAATAGGAGAGAGAAAGAGAAGAAATGTTTGAAATTTTGAAGCTTAAATCCATGGCCATTACTATATGCTGTATAGCTTTTTGAAGCTTTTTTTGAAGATTAGAAAAGAGCTTCTCAATTTTCCTTCTCTGTAACTGTAATCAATACAATATATACAATCTATATTCTCAACTGGTGCTCATTTGGGGAAGATGGCCATGAATTTATACTCGAAAGATTGTGGAAGAAGGATTTGTGCGATCTGCCATGGAGGTGATTTGGGGAAGATGATCCAAAATCAATTTGCCTTTATTTTGGTTAACATTTGGGTGGAATTTTTAAAATAAATCTGAAAATATTGCATTTAAAACTTTTGAGGGCAAAATGGTCATTTTACATTTTTTATCCACACTAACCAATAAACTAAACAAGATTTTATAAACAAACCAACTTACCGAACCTACAAACATTCGTACCAAACAAAAAATTATACTTAACCCGCAATATAACTTACATACCAAACATCAAATTAACACTTTTTCATCCTTGAGAAACAGTGCAATCCCACATTTTTTATCAATCCAAACAATTCCACCTATCAAAGTAAACGGGCCCTTATAGTACATTGTTGATGGAATTTCCGTTAGAATATCCAACGGAAACATTACAACAGTAAATAGTTGTTGAAATTTCCGTTGGAAAAATTGTTGGAAACATTCCAATGGTACATTGTTGTTGGAATTTCCGTTGGAAAAAATGTTGGAAAAATTCCAACGGTACATTGTTGTTGGAATTTCCGTTGGAATAATTGTAAGATCAAACATTCCAATGGTATGTTGTTGTTGGAATTTCTGTTAGAATAGGTGTTGGAAAAATTCCAATATTACATTGTTGTTGGAATTTCCGTTGGAAATATTGTTGGAACAATTCCAAAGAAAAATTGTTGTTGGAATTTCTGTTGGAATAATTGATGGAACACATTCCAACGGCACATTGTCGTTGGAATTTATGTTGGAATACTTGTTGGAAACATTCCAACAGCATGGTGTCGTTGGAATTTTCATTGGAATGATTGATTAAAAAATGCTAACGGTGTGTTGTCATTGGAATAACAGTTGGAATAATTATTGGAAACATTCAAACGACAAGTTGTCTTGGAATTTCTATTGGAATAATTGTTGGACAAATTCCAACGGCAAGTTGTCGTTGGAATTTCCGTTGGAATAGTTGTTGGAAAATTTCCTACGACACCCTATAGTTGGAATTTCCGTTGGAATACTTGTTGGAAAATTCCAACGTCACAATTTCATTGTAAGATACGTTGGAATATTTGTTGGAAAATATCCAACGACATCCTGTCATCGGAATTTCCGTTGGAATACTTGTTGGAACAATTCCAACGGTACCTTACAGTTGGAAAACTTATTGGAAATTTCCAATGGCAAGTTGTCGTTGGAATTCCGTTGGAATAGTGATTCCAATGACTTTTCCAACGGTTCATTCCAACGGTTTCCATGTGCCATTGGAAATTTCCAGTGGTTAGACATGGCATTGGAAATGCTATTGGAATTTTGAAAAATTCCAACGGTTTTTGATGTCGTTGGAATTTTTTCCGTTGGAATTCGTATTGATATATGTTGTTTTTCTTATTTTATTTATTCATTCCTTTTGATTGTAATTATATATTGTATATTATTTCTCACATTCTCATTAATTACTTTAGGAATATAAAAATTTCTCATTTAGTATCATAAGGTGGAAATTTCGACATTTAGTTAGATATATATAAGCTCGACTCAAAATTTCTCCTTTAAATATATCGATTATTGTCTTCTTTTTTATTTGCATGCCTCATTATATACTTTATCGTGAAGCACTTATACGTAATTTTAGTTTATTCACTTGAAATTTACAAGTCAGAGTTGAAGGTCGTTGACTTGCTATTACTAGACAAACCTTCAAACTATCAAATATATAAAAATAAGTTAACTAAATGTGATATAAACTATCACTGTAAACTCAAGTAATGCATAAACAACATTAATTCATTAAAATATTTGGATGCGTGAACTATATTTGTTATAAGTAACGAAAGCCTCAGGTCTCACACCAAATTGAGTTAATCTCAAACTCACACAACATTTTACTAACTCATACAACTTTATAAAGAACTTACACAAAATTGTGAACACTTAGTAAGAAACCTAATTTCTTCAGCTCAAGCTCTTAAAATAATCTAACATAGGATTAAACTAATGATATCTTGTTTTTCTTCAACTTGGAAGCAGTCACTCGATTTAAAGGATTAAACTTTCATGTATGGACTTGCTTCATGAGGGTAATTGAGTTAGACTTGTTAGATTGAAAGTTAAATTTAAAGTTTATTGAACAATTTATCTCTACTAGTTACATTATGAATGTAGAATAAGTAAGGATACCGTTGAATTGAGTCAAATTGAACTATTGAATGTTTGAGTTTCATCTGTTTAGTTATCGAACGTACACGCTTAATTTACCCGTACATTCATAGTTCATGCACAAGCTTACTTGAGTTTAATCTAGCCTTAACGGATTTAATAAAAATTAATCTTAATGAATTATATCATTCATCAACTCAATAACAAAATTAATTACATATTCTTAGAAATTTATTCTCTAAAATTTATTAGTTAATAACAAAAATGTCTACAAATAGATATGTATATATTTATCATATAAGTACAAGTATAAAATTATATATCAAAATGTCAACATTGAGTATTATATTTTACGAACTAGTTTACGAGCCTTCTAACGAATTTGTTCACGTCTAATGAGTCAAATATTGTCAACTTTAAATTTATTTATCAATTTTGTAAGAAGAAGTTTAGTTAGATTGTGATGAGGACAAAACTGTTGTATTTGTTAGGCTTTTAGCTAGAATACCCAATTTTCATGTAATAAGTAGTGTACTTGCTTACTGTGAAGTCTTCTACTGCAAGAATTGTTGCAAGTTGTAAGTAACATGATTAGAAGAAGTCTATTACATCGCACCCATACTCAGAAGAATTTCCGAATGAAGTACGCTGTAAGCTGGACGCTGCAAGTATTCTGGGTGCAGCAAGGAGCTTACAGTTATTTTACCAATAAGTTGCAGTAATTGTAGTCTACATGCAGAAGATCAAAAAAGGATCATCACGAATGATGTTGCATCCCAGCCCGCCTTCTATGATGTATGCACAAATATCATGAAACACCAAGTATTCAGACCTGAAATTCTTCTTCAGGGTGTTTTTCTTCACTTCACCATCTTCATCCCCAGTGAAGAGTCTCCCACATATCTTGAGCTAGTACATCTCCATATGGACTTAGTTGTTTGGGGCTCAGACCAGTTGTAGAAATGTTGAAGGTTTCTGTAGTGGTTGTTACACTGAGTTCATACTCCTTATCATCAATGGTGAAGATTATATTGTTGCTATTTTCACTCATTTGGATAGTGGAGTAGAATTGTTGTATAGACTTTTCAGAGAAACCGCATTCTTGGTCTTGAAGAAAGCCAAGAACCTTGGTTTGGAACAGGCTCTCCAACACCTTCGCTAGATGAATCCGATTATAGATGTTGTAATCCTTCTACAAAGCATCAACATCGATTTAGTGTCCTTTGGTCACAACTGTTTATCTATTAACCATTTCTGGGTAGAGAGGGTTTGAAAGTTCTGAGAGTTCTTCGGCTTAGGGTTTGCCCTAATTTTGTTGAAAGAAGAAATGAGAGTGATGATCAAGGTTGATGACGAGTGAACAGTTTTGTAAGAAGAAGTGTTGTTAGATTTTGATGAGACAAAACTCGTTGTAAGTAGTAGGACTTGTTCGTACCCCATTTTCTGTTCAATAAGTAGCAAGCCTTTGAGATCGTGAAACCTTCTACTGAAATGAAAATTTGCACGCTGCAAGCAACAATTAGAAGAATAAATCTGCTTACAGCACACTACACTTAGAAGGAATTCCGAAAAAAAGGATGTTGCACGCTCTAACCTGGAAGTTGCACATTTTATCAGCGATATTAGATGTAGCGCCAACAATAAGTTGTAGCAACTGAAGTCATGTGCAGATGATCAACTAAGGATCAAACAAAAAAGGTTGTTGCACGATCAAAGAATACGAGTACACATCAAGACTTCAATTGTCATTGTAGTTCTATCAAATGTAGTAGAGCATATTGACAAATTCAATGTGGTGCGGACCAACGAGAAGCCACCACCTGTGCCTGAAGCAACTGCAAATTGTACGACAAGAGGGCAGCCACATTTAGTGAAGCTGCAACATGGAGAACGCGACATGGCATACAACCTACGAGCTTACATTAAAGAGGTTGTACCTAAAGATATCAAGAGATCAAGGAGTCAACCAACAAATGATCATCAAAGACGATTTAAAGATCAAGATTGGTGTGACCAGAAGAGGAATCAGATGAAGACACGTGGAATGTGCTTCCTTCAATGAGTGCATTCCACCTCTTATATAAAGAGGAAGAGTGAAGTTGAAGAAGATAGCTGAAATTCCAAAATTTGTGTATAGCTCTCAATTCCATATTCTTGAGCTTGCAACAAACCTTGTGCTTAAATAGGTCAAGTGTTTTACAGTTCACTCAACATAGGAGCAAGCCTTCGGCAACGATCATATCCATTGAAGACTTAACTCCATTTAGTTGAAGAATTTTCATTTTATTCTTTAACCATACTAGCTGTGTTTTTCGGTTGTTTTAGGTATCCATAGTTGAAAGGAAAAATACCTCACTATGTGATTTAGTCCTTGTATAGGATAATACCCTGTAAGGGTCCCTGTGTGATTGTTGAAACCTAAGAAGGGAGTAAGAATCATAGTAGGCTATATCCTTAGGCGAAACATGTCTGAAATGAGTCCTATAAATCATTTGGCCTAGTGGATTTCCCCCTAGTGCAAGAGAAGAGAGCACATAGAAGGCTTACACCACCTTCGAACCTCTATATACCCTTTTGCACTTACATTCTGCATTTACAACTTTATATTTCTTATATCTTTTGTTGTGTGCTATATGTTTGTGTTTATGTGCTTACATGTGTTGTAACCTTCTAACTTTGTAGTTAAAATGTTACTTTATCTATTGAAACTCTATCACCACTATTTCCACTGTGTATAAAACTTTAAGTGTTCGGCTGCTGCACCTGATCATTGCTGCAAGCAGAACACACTATAGAGTGAATTTGCTGCAAGTGACAATAACTTACAGCAGAACTGTTTGATAGAGTTCAAAATCAGAAAATCAATAGAGGTTCATTACTCCCCTCACTTCCGAACATCTGCACCACTTGGGGCCAACAAGTTTTAATTCAAATTACTCAGAATGTGAACAGTTTGGATGATTTAGATCGATAGGGAAGCCAATGTGTCCAAGATCTAACGACTCTCTTTAAAAATATGGAAGGGTCGATTTGTAAATATTCAAAGGTACGAGGGGTTTTCCGTAGTATGCCTGTTGCTATTCTGACATAAGCGCATTTCACATTAAATGCGATAAGCCATGTTTTCCGCCTAAATCATTTCCCTTTAATGCGACTGTTCCCAGTCCGAGGTTTTAGCATATTAAGTGCACTAGAAATGCATTGGAATCTTTGTTGTAATTCCATGTTGTAAGCAGTTCTTTTACCATTTTGCTGTAAGCAGCACTTAATAGAGTATATCTTTGAACTTGTTGTAACCTAAACTGCATTTTCCTTGTTGTAAACATAATTTTTCCCCCCTTGTTGTAACCTTCCTTAAGCAGTTATTTGATACAACATGCTTTTGAAAGCAGTTGCTGTAAGCAGCATTCCCCCCTCACTTTAGCACTTCTTCTTTTCAGCCTTTTATGCTACAACCTTGATTCTTCGCTTATAGTCTCCTGAGGTTATACCTTGATAATTCCCAATTCATTTCTTAAGGTTGAATACCTTTCTTCACATAGAAGTTTGGTGAATATATCTGCTAGCTGCAAATCAGTGTGAATCTTTTCAAGCACAATATCATTCTTCTTTACATGATCTAATATGAATTTATGTCTTATATCAATATACTTGGTTCTTGAGTGGAAGACTGGATTATGAGTTATGGCATTGACACTTGTGTTATCACACATAATGGAGTTTGCTTCTCTTCAATGTCATAATCTCTTAGTTGTTGCTGAATTCAGAGAATTTGAGCACAGCAGCTTCCAGCTGTGACAGATTCTGTTTCTGCAGTGGAAGTGACTATAAATGTTTCTTTTCTACAAAACCATGATACTAGTCGATTACCTATGAATTGGCAAGTTTCACTTGTGCCTTTTATATTCACTTTACAACCAGCAAAGTCAGAGTCAGAATAACTTTTAAGATCATACTCTCTTTCTTTTGGATACCATAGACTTACATCTTGAGTACCTTTGAGATACTTGATTATCTTTTTTGTTGATGTAAGGTGTGACTCTTTTGGGCAAGGCTGAAACCTTACACACACACCAATAACAAACATTATATCAGGTCTACTTGTAGTGAGATATATGAGTGATCCAATGATTCTTTTGTATTTTTTGACATCCACTTCTTTTCCAGATTCATCTTTGTCCAAGTTGATAGATATAGACATTGGTACACTTACAGGAGGCCCTCCTTCCAATGCAAACTTTGATCAATTCTTTAGTGTAGTTGGTTTGATTGGTGAAGATTCCAGATTCCGCCTGCTTGACTTGCAAACCTAAGAAGAAACTTAGTTCTCCCATCATACTCATCTCAAATTTCTTTTGCTTGAGGTTTGAGAACTTTTCACAAAGGTGCTTGTTTGTTGAGCCAAACATTATGTCATCCACATAGATTTGTACAAGTAAAATACTTTCACCATCCTGAATTCTGAAAATATTCTTGTCCACTGTATCATTTTTGAAGCCATTCTCAAGAAGATATTGAGATAGTATATCATACCATACTCTGGGGCTTGTTTAAGTTCATATAGTGTCTTCTGCAACTTGTAGACTTTTCTTTCAACATCTTCTTCAAATCCAAGAGGTTGCTCAACATATACTTCTTCTGAAAGTAGTCCACTCAGAAAAGCACTTTTCACATCCATTTGATAAACATTGAAATTATTGTAAGCAGCATATGAAAGAAAGATTCTGATAGCTTCAAGTCTTGTAACAAGGGCAAATGTCTCATCAAAATCAATTCCTTCTTCTTGACAATATCCCTTTGCAACAATTTGTTGGTCTTAAGTGATAGAAGGTTTAGAGGGGGGTTGAATAAACCTACTCAAATTTTTCAAACTTTTCTCCAAATAATGTTAAGTTCAGTTTACTGATCAGGTAGCTACAAAACTTACTGAACAATATGTTATTGCAGTGACCTTTCAGAGAAGGGTTACTGAACAATTTGAACTTGTAGAGTTTTATGCAGTGGAAATTCTTTTATGTAAGCTTTTGAAAACACAAGTATGGAAAAATATAGATTGATGCAGATGATATATAATGCTCTATGAGAGAGATATTCAATTAGACGGAGATATAAGCAAGATAAGAAAAACAACATATTGGTCACAAAACTGCTGTAGGTAGGCTTAGAGGGGGGATGGGTGAATAAGCCTACCTTCTTTTTTCTAATTTTTCTTCTATCTCTATCGGCTCACTTCTAATATCAGTAACCTTTTGGGAGATTACTGATTAGAGTGGTTTGTGGAAGCTTATTACAGAGTCGAGTAAAAAATGTGCAGCTTATTAGAGAGAATACATGTATGCATGAAGTGCAGTAAGCAGATAAACACGCAAGGATGTATAAAGGTTCGAAGGTGGAGTAATCCTTCTACGTCCTCTCTTCCTCCTCTCAGGAGAGAACATTGGTTAAGCTGGTTGATTTACATAGACCTATCTATTACAACCCACCCTTAACGAATAAGTAGCAAGCCTTCACACAGATGCTTGCCTACTTTCCCTTGACCCACACAGGATATTACACTACCCACCCAGGGTCCTCATTTTCTCTTCTAGAAAGTGGTAAACTCAGCAGGACATTACTCCTCGCACTGAGTACTCCAAGACAACCTTTTAGAGAGGTTTATCTCCTTCTTCTTCAACTGGGTGCAGCAAGCTTGGCCTCCGTTTACAGATTGATCTGCTGAAGCTTGCTGCTCGACTGGTAGACTGAGTGTGCGTCTTCTTAGGGTGTAGAGTGTTCAAGTTTTTCTTCTTTTCGTCTGCTCTGTATGAACACTCTATTCTTCAAGGCTTCCCCCTCTTACTGCGCTTCTCTCTATTAAGCTCTTCTCTCTTCTTTTGCACTTCTCTCTGTGAGCTTGGATATTCTGAGGTGCTCACATTATCTCTCTTCCACACTTCTTCAGTCTTCAGTCTTCCTCTTTATAGGTTGTGAAATCTGCCCATTGAAGGTAGACAGATTTCCATCATTGATGCTCCTGACACACGCCAGCTTTTCGCTTTCCACGTGCCTTCTTCTGATTGACTCCTCTTCCTTCTTCTCTCTACCGATAACTTCTTGTGTCTACCGGTAACTTTGACTTTTCTCCCCATGCCTACACTGCAACTCCCTCCTCTAGCTTCACTCTGGAGCGTCCTCTTCTGGCTTGCTCCTTCAGATGGCTTGAGGCGTTTGTAGCATGCTGCTCCTGCAGTATGCTTTCGGCATGGTCTTCCAGACAGCTTCTTGTCTCGCTGTTTTCTTCTTTGGCGAGGTCCCTTCCAGTAGCTTCCTGAAGTCAATAGTATCCTTATCAGTTCATCAGATTCTCTTTAACCATTCTCTTCAGTATCCTTCCTTTTGACACTTTCTCTATTTCTTTTAATCTTCTGTAGTAACTCTATTGCAGTAACATATCCTAAGATTGGTTATGCATATTAGAGTTATTTAAGGTTTTACCTCATCAAAACATTCTACAAATGTATCCAACACAATAATCTACAGAGGTTCGAAGGTGGAGTAACCCTTCTATGCCTTCTTTACTTCTTTATACAGAGGAAACTTTGTTAAGATTGTTGGTTTACACAACCCTAGCTATTACAACACAAACCCAATAAAGAGTAGCGAGCTTTCTACACAGGTACTTGCCTACTCGACCTGCTGACCCACACAGGATCCTTACTATTTTCTAAAGAGTGAAAACTTAGCAGAAAACAATTTCTAGCACTAAGTATTCCTAAACGGTCTAAAATAAAAGGATAACATTTTCTTCAACTGAGAGCAACAAGCTATGAACACTAAGTGCAAGTTACTTTACTGTTGTTTGCTGCTAGACTGAGTGACTGAAACTTTGAAAGATCTGTAAGATAAATGTTTGAGCTTTGAATTGCTTAGTATGCATGAAGTTTCAGTTTTTTATTCAGTCTTCAGTCTTCTCTATTTATATAGTCGAAAATATGCCCGTTGAAGGAGACAAATCTTTACCATTAATGCTCTTGATCTTCATAGTACAATTCATTAAATTCTCTCTAAATCTTTAGTAACCTTAACTGTACACATGTCTTCATTTGATTTGCTTCATTCTTTTTTGTCTCCATTGGTAACCTAGTATGATCCTCGTATTGATCTGATTTATTCTCTGAGTATCCTAGGATCATGTTCCAGTTTGTCTTCTTAGGTTGCTATGTTGACTTGATCTACAGTATGCTCCAATCTTCAGCATCCTTGTGAGCCAGTATCTTGTAGTATCATTAACTTTAAGATTTTCAGCAACTTTTTTTTTTTTTTTTGCTTCGAGCTGCTTCCTCGTTGTAGAGCAGTATCCTTATTGCTTGGTATCCTTAGTTTGCAGTAACCTCATGTACTTAGCAATTTTCACATTTTATAGAATGCATGATTTCTGTCCCATCAAAACATACTAAGTCGATTCCTAGCACAATTCTTGCCTTGTTTTTTACCACAAGACTAGATTCGTACAACTTGTTCTTAAAAACCCATTTGGTTCCAATGACACATTGATGTGTGGGTCTGGGAACAAGTTTCCATACTTGATTTATTTCAAATATATTCAACTCTTCTTGTCTAGCTTGTATCCAATTTGAATCTTCAAGTGCTTCTTCAATGCGTTTAGGCTATATTTGTAAATAAAGCAAGCAAATAAAACTTCATGTGGAATTGCTCTTCTCTTTCTCACTTCAACTCTAGGATCTTCTATGATGAGGTTTCAAGGATGATTCCTCAAACATGTTCTATCTGGCTCAGTGAACTCTTGTCTTTCTATGTTTCCATCCTCTGGTTGTTGGGTAGTGGCCAGTTCAGCTGCTACTTGAGTTGATACATTTTGAATTGTTATAGGCTGGTCTACTGCATCTTGATTTGCTTGAACCTGGACATCTGCATCTTGTGTTGCTGTATTTAAATCCCCTTCATTCTCATTTCTTTCATAGGTCATTGATATGAGTGATTCCTTAATGTAAGGAACTTGATTTGAAATCTTGATCTTTGCAACCTCTTCTCTCAAGGTATCCAGTTCAGCAGTGTCACAATAAGACACATCAAATACCACATATACTGATTCTTCAACCACATGAGTTCGTTTATTAAACACTGAAGGTCTTACTCATGAAAGAGTATCCTAAGAAGATAACTTCATCTGCCTTGGCATCAAAAGTCTTGAGATGTTCTTTTCCACTGTTCAGTACATAGCATTTGCATCCAAAGATGTGAAAGTATGATACATTTGGAGTGTATCCATACCATATCTCATAAGGTGTTTTGTATTGATCCTTGTTGATTAAACATATATTCTGAGCATAGCACGCAGTGTTAGTAGCTTCAGCTCAAAATCTCTTAGGTATTGCAGCTTCTGCAAGCATGGTCTTTGCAGCTTCTTTGAGAGTTATGTTATTTCTTTCAACAACACCGTTCTTTTGTGGTGTTCTTACAGCTAAGTATTCTTGATGAATTCCATTCTTTGAATAGTACTTCTCTATAAACTTGTTAGTGAACTCAAGTCCTCTGTCTGATCTGATCTTTACAATGCTTGAGTTCTTCTCATTTTGCACTCTTTACATGAACTCTAGCAATCTTGATTGTGTTTTTGATTTCCTTGCCAAGAAGATTGTTCATGCAAACCTTCAGTAGTCATCAACAATGATAAAATAGTACTTCTTCCCACTTAAACTCATTGGTTCAACAGGTCCAAAGAGGTCCATGTGCAGCATATCCATAATTTTAGGAGATGATCTCTGTATTTTCTCTTTGAATAACATTTTGACATGCTTCCTTTTTTAAAATCTATGTTTTTTTTTTCTTATATGGCATGTCAGGAAATCCTCTAACAAGTACTTTCCTTGCTAGCTTTTTGATTGTTTTAAAATCAGAATACTCATTCTTTTATGTCATAGCCAACTTTGTTCTGGTGAGCTTTTTGCTATAAAGAGTGTTGGTTTTGAGGATGATTCCCAATCTACAAGATACACATTTCATTTTGCTGTTCCAGTCAGTTTGACCTCTTTGTTTAGAGCATCTCTTATAAGATATTAGTTCTGGAAAAATTCCACCATATGTCCTTTATCACAGAATTGACTAATGCTTAACAAAATGTATTTCAGTCCCTTCACATATGACACATCATTGATTGGTACACTCCCTCTGACTATCCTTCATGTTCCCAAGGTGCTTCCTTTTGAGTTGTCTCCAAATACCACCTTTGAGCCTTTGCATGGTTGGAATTTAGTCAGTGAGATTTTGTTGACAGTCATGTGTCTTGAGCAACCACTATCTATGTACACCATGTATCCTCGCTACTACCTCACAACTGTACTTGCATGATAATCATTCAGACTTAGGTACCCATACAAGTACGGGTCCTTGGGGGTTAGAGGTCTTAGGAATCCGATCTTGTGCAACAATGTTCCTGTTTGGTGCTGCATTGGTTCCTGTTCTGCTGGTATCAGGGTATTTCACCTTTTCTTTTGGCACAAGGAATTTTTCTATGAAGTACCAATCTTCTTGTTGAACTTCCTTCCATCTATTCTTTTCCTTATCAATCCTACTTGAGGACTTGATCTGTATGGCCTCTAGGTTCCCTTGCTGTAACTTATGGTCGTGTTGCATCCTGCTACTGCTTGCAGCAAACTTATTCCGCTGCAAGCTAAAGCTTTCAGTATTTCTAAGGTTACAGCAGTGGGATCCTTGCCTTTTGTGATCATATAATCTTTCAAGTCATCAAGGATTACTTCAACTAAGAACAAGGTATCTCCTTTAACAAATTTAGGACCATCACATGATTTTTCTTTGTTCGAGTCTACAGATTCACTTTTCCCTATTCCAAACTTAGGTTCTAGAGTTTTTATTTACTAAAGAAGTCTCTTGATCTTTCAGAAGCTTTGCTGAATAAGTTTATAGTGGATTTGAGATCCATTTTTTCCATTTCAAGCACTCTTATTCTATTTTTTAGGTCAATAGATTATATGTTCTTCTTGGTATTAAATTCTTTCAAGATTTCATAATCACATTTCCATTCAACTAGTTTCTGAAGTTCTTTTTTTTTTTTGCATGTTATTTTCTTTCTTTAACTTCTCATTTTCAGAATTTAATCTTTCAAAATCATTAAGAACAAAGCTATCCATTTTCAAATTATCAAACTTAAGATATTTTGGTTAAAAAATTATCTTCTTATCTTCATTGTCCGCATCATCTTTTGCCATAAAGCAGATCATGGTTTCATCTTTAGATGAGGAGTCTTCTAATTCTGATCCAGAGGATGATTTTTCCAGTCCCTCAACTTTGGATGTGCTTGTTTATTTTCCATTTTCTTCAACAAGTAGTGCTCTCAATCTTAGTTTCTCACTCCTACTTCTTTTTTTCCTCCGTACTCTCTATTCAGGTGGATATCTATGGACTGTAGGATGTGTACAATTTCTGGCATAGTGTCCTAGCTTTTTGCAGTTATAGCACAAATCATTTGATTGTATTGTATTCTGAGTTTGTTGCACGGTTTGTTGCTGCAAGGGAGTTTTATTTATAAATTGACCTTCCTATTTGTTATTTTCATAAATCTTTTAAACTTCTTCAGCAGAAATGTCATATCTTATTCAGCTGCTGCATTGAAATCTGTTGCATATGCAGTGCTGGTTGCAACCACTATTTCTTTGGTTCTTGCAGCAAGTGTAGTAACTTTACTGCGCTCTTCATCCATTTCCTTTTTCCTTCTGTTGATGTCGAACTCGAATGTTTCCATATCATTGAAAATATCAAAGGTGTTCATGGATTTTAAGTACATGGATACTCTCATTGTAGTGGTTTTGCTGTCCCATTCAGCTGGCAAAGCTCTAGGTACTTTCATATTCTTTTCCTTTTGAGAATAATGCTTTCCAAAGGACTCTGGATCATTCACAATTCCTGTGAATCTTAGAGCTAGCTATTCAAGTGTTTCTTCTAGTTTCATTTCGAATAGCTCAAACTCTTGGCAATGTTGTCCAAGTTAGATCTCTTCCTGTCTTAATTACTCCATTCTTGTCAAGGTTTTTCAATAAGTGGCTGAATTCTTGGTCTCTCTTCTATTTCAACAGTCTGTTCCTCTTGCTCAGGTTCATCTGCAACCCTTTCTTCTCTTCTTGTTTTTTCAGTTGCACGAGCAAATACTAGATTTGGTATGGAAATTGTTGGCCCCAAGTGGTAGTAGGCTTAGAGGGGGGGGCTGAATAAGTCTACTCAATTTTCAAACTTTTCTTTAAAACAGAATGATAAGTCACTCAGGCAGGTAGCTATAGCGCTTACTGTCCTGAAGGTTACTGCTTGAGCAGTTACCTTTTGTGAACTTAGAGAAAATGAGTTTTATGCACAGCAGAAATTCTTTTGACAAAAACTTTTTTCTGAAAACAGTTGGTATGCTTATGAGAGATATGCAACAGGCAAAACAAATAAGCAGGATATAAGATATGAAAAACAGTAAGCTAAACAGAAAGATAAACACAACGGTTTATAGAGGTCAAGGGTGGAGTAATCCCTCTACGTCCTCTCTACTCCTTCACAAGGAGGAACTTTGTTAAGTAAAATGGTTGATTTACACAAGCCTCACTTATACAACCTAAACATAACAAGAATTACCAGTCAATCCCACACGGGGTTACTACACAGTGACCAAACTCAACTAGCCCACATAGAGCTCTTGTTCTTCTACTAAGAACGTAAATACTTGATCAGGAACAGCCTCCGATCAAGCAACTCCTTACAGTCTAAGAAAAATAAAGGATTTTTCTTTTCAACAACACAGGCAGCAAGCTTAGAACGATGAGCTCTTTAAGCTGTAGATAGCTTGCTGCTAGACTGGACTTGAAACTATCTGAGTATTGAGATATGAAATGATTTAAGTGCCTGTGCGTCTGATTCGTGAGAGTTTCTGGTTTCAAGTTTTTCAAGTTGGTCGGGTATTCTTCAAGTCCCAGTGTTTTTCTATTTATAGGCGATAAGAAATCTGTCCGTTGTAGAGAGAGCTTCATTCTCGCAGCATGCATGGGGACACGTGGCCTCTTGTGATTAGTCCGTACGAAGTTGTTGAGATCGTACATCTCTGTTGCTGCAATCGCCATACTCAATCTGACATTTCTTCAGACTCATTTTTGTTTTATTACGTGGCACATTTTAATTGGATGAGTTTTTGGTTGTGCCTAACGTAAACCTCGTACACGTATTTCGAGGTAACTGCTTCTCAAGAAGGTTGCTGATGTTTCCTGGTTCTTCAGTTGGCTTTAGCTTACTTGTCTTTCATTCAACTAGCTGACTAAGCATCCTTATACAGTGAGCGTCTAGTATCCTTTTCTAGCAGCCTGTTGTAGTGACTTACACTTAACCATTTTAAGGTTTTCCTTATACAACAAGGTCTTCAAACTTTAGTCTTGATCATCAAGCCTCCTGATCCTATACTTAGAGTTTTTACAATAGAATCTAAATACATAGGATCCTAGGCCCTAATCTATTACATGTTTTGTCTTCATCAAAATCTATACAATGTTCCTTACAATTTCCCCCTTTTTGATGATGACAAATCTCCTTTAAGAGGATCAAAGACTTATCAGATTTTATTTAAGAACATAAGCTTGTATCAGAGCAAGAGTAACCAACAGAAGACAAAAACAATATATCAGAGTAGAGACTAAGTATAAGTCCACAAGTAGTGAGCTTTTCAAAACAGAACGCTAGTTATATTGAGATAATAAAATAGGAAGTTATTAGAGCAACAAAATAAGATAAGCAAGAGATGCAGAAAAATAACAGAAAGAAGTTTGCAGAAGGGAGCTATCTTCATCTCTTCAACCAGGAGGCTCTAGGTCTTCTTTTATTACAGGAACCCTTCCACCAGTTCAGCATGGATTCCTGGTAAGTTTACTCCATTACTCTCTTTATCTCTGGAGTTTTATTGTACCTTAACCAAAAGTCCTCGCAGAAGGGAATGACTTCACCTCTGTTCATGCGGCCTTTTAGTTTCATTTGAAGTGGGAGCATACCTCTGCTGGCAAGGTTTTTGAAACATTGGAGTCCCTCGCGATGAGTTTTTCCTTTAATTATGATGGATTCCTTGCACAACTTGATATAATACTTCAGGTACTCGGCTCGTTTGAAGGTTTCGATTTGCAGAAAGGTTGGACAGTGAGTAGTAAACAGGTCGATTTTAGGAAGTTACCATTCTTGGAATCTGGAGCTCCGAGCATCCGGACTTCCATCCAGGAAGATGAGTAGTGAGTTCGGTGCAAGCTTCTCATCCGATGCAAGAGCTTCCAAGTTAGGTTGCCTCTGAGGAGGATAGAGATTTGAAAGGGTTTCTTTCGTCATCTTCTCATTGTGAGCATCTGACGCTTTGAGCAGCTCTTCAAATTTCCTCCTCTTCTCCTCCCTTTCATCTACTCCTTTGCGAAGACTAGGATGGACTCCCGAGATAGCAGCAGATTTTCTTTTGGTTGAGCTGCTATCCGAGTGTGTTCTGGAGCTTCCTCCATGGCCTCCTTCATCTCCTCCTGAATCCTTCCTTGGCAGAATTGCTAGCTGCCTGCATGAAGAAGGATCCTATTGCCTCCTCTGCTTGATCCTCTTTGCTGCATCTTCCCCCTTTTTATCATCATCATATCCCGAGCCTACTCCAAACCTTATCATTGAATGCATACTTGTCAAGATGTCAGTATGATCCTCTAAGGTTTGTTTTTGCTTGAACTGAGAGTCGTCGATTTTCTTCAGGATGGAAGATACAGACTTTTGCTCGAGTTTGATCTCCAATAGCTTCTTCTCTTGTGCGTTGAGCTTATCATTCAAGCTTTAGATGGTGTCGACAAGGCCAGTGGAAGGGTTCTGAGAACTGATATACCTTGGACACAATCTTCGTCTTGTCCTTAGACACCTCTGCATTGGTATAGAAGTGTCTGACAAGGTCCTCGCAGTAGGGTTCCTTGTAGTGTAAGTAGAAACCCAACACCTTCGACTGGTGGAGGCTGTTGAGGATCATTTGCATGAGGTCAGTGAAGTGACCTTCATCCCTGATGGCTTTTAGTAAGATCTTCTCGTCGATAAGACGACCATCTATAACTTACGAATTTTTGGGTGTCATCTGAGCAGTAGGAGGGAAAAGGAGATTCTGTAAAGAGCACAAAGAAAGTACGAAGAGATTGCTAGGTTACTGCTTGCAGAAAATTTGAGAGTGAAAGATATGAGAGCGTAAAGGTTTTGAAAAAGTATAAAGTTCCTATTTATAGGAAAACTCCCTGTGTTTTGATCAAGGGCTTAGATCAATTCAGAATATGAATGGTTTAACATCCTGCAGCTGAGGTTCCTGCATTTAATACGCTGATTTGCTTTTTGACTTTTCAAGGATTTCAAGGGAATTATTTTGCAAAAATTGCTGTCTTTTATTGGGTAACTGGTCCGGATTTGATGCGCCACATCTTGGGACTGACAGTTTCTTCTGAACGTGCACTTTGTAGGTTCCTTTGTGATGATTATGTTACCATATGTCATATGTTGATGTGTCCTTTAGTGAGCTTTGTCAGCAACCTGCATCAGGAGCCTTTGACAGGGACCTTCCTCAGTAATCCTTTTAGTAGTCCTTTTTCAGCTTCCTAATATCTTCTTTTGTGAAGCTTCCTGGCTTCCCCCTACGTTGTAGGGTGCTTTAAAAGAAAAATTCAATAGGGAAAATTAGCTTAATTTAATAATGCCCAATTCATTTCTTAGAAAGGAAAATCTTGATTCATAAAGAGGTTTTGTAAATATATCAGCTAGCTGTTAATCAGTGTGGATCTTCTCCAGTGAGATATCCTTCTTTTCCACATGGTCTCTGATGAAGTGGTGTCGAATGTCGATGTGCTTTGTTCTTGAGTGAAAAACAGAATTGTGTGTAATTACAATTGCACTTGTACTGTCACACATGATTGAAGTTTCCTTCTTAGTGAGTCGTAATCTTGAAGTTGTTGTTGAATCCATGGAATTTGTGCACAGCAGCTTCCTGCAGCAACATATTCAGCTTCGGCTGTTGAGGTGGCTATGGAAGATTGCTTCCTGCAGAACCAGGATACTAGGCGATTCCCAAGCATCTGGCAGGTTCCGCTAGTACTCTTCCAATCAATCTTGCAACCTGCTAAATCAGAGTCAGTATACCCGATTATTTTGATTCCTCCATCTTTAGGATACCATAAGCCTACTTATTGGGTTCCCTTTAGGTATCTGATTATCCTTTCTGCCGCGGTAAGATGGGATTCCTTGGGAGCGACTTGATATATTACACACATTCCAACTGCAAACATGATGTCTGACCTGCTTGCAGTAAGGTAGAGCAGTGACCCTATCAGTCTCCTATACTTGGTGATGTCAACTGTCTTCCCTTCTTCATCTTTGTCCAAGCTTCCTGATGTTGGCATTGGAATGCTTACTGTACTAGCATTTTCCATTCCAAACTTCTTAATCAGCTCATTTGTATACTTCATTTGATTAATGAAGGTTCCTTGATCAAGCTGCCTGACTTGCAATCCAAGGAAGAAACTTAATTCTCCCATCATACTCATCTCAAATTTGGACTGCATCAAGTCAGAGAACTTCCTACATAATTCTTTGTTGGTTGATCCGAAGATGATGTCATCTACATATATTTGGACAAGCAGGATGCTATCACTATCCTGGATTCTGAATAGGGTTTTGTCCACTTTGCCCTTCTTGAATCCATTATCCAACAGGTACTTTGACAAAGTGTCATACCATGCTCTAGGTGCATGCTTGAGTCTATATAGAGGTTTTCTGAGCCTGTAGACCATCTTGTCAGCATTCTCTTCAAATCCAGGTGGTTGTTCTACATATACTTCCTCTACCAACATTCCATTTAGAAACACACTTTTCACATCCATTTGATAAACCGTGAGGTTCTTGTGAGCTGCATAAGCTAGGAGGATCCTGATTGCTTCAAGCCTGGCCACTGGAGCAAAGGTTTCATCAAAATCAATGCCCTCTTCCTGACAGTATTCTTTTGCTACTAGCCTAGCCTTGTTCCTTACAACTAGTCCTTCTTCATCTAGCTTATTTTTTAACACCCACTTAGTTCCAATAACTCGTTGATGAGTAGGTCTAGGAACCAGGTACCAAACTTGATTTCTTTCAAATCCATTCAATTCTTCCCGCATGGCTTGAACCCAGTTGGTATCCTCTAGAGCTTCCTCAGGGTGCTTAGGTTCTACTTGTGATATGAAGCTGGAAAACATGGCTTCATGTGGATTTGATCTTCTTGTCCTTACTCTAGAGATGAAATCTCCTATAATCAGGTCTGTAGGGTGATCTCTAAGCCACCTTCTTCTTGCTTCATCAATTTGTTGAGGTTGCTCTTCAGTTGGGTTTTGGTTGATATTTATAGGCTGATCTTCTTGAGGTTCCTATGTCTAAGTTGGTACATGCAAGTTAGGATCCTGTTGGATCTGGGATGGTGGAATTCCATCCATTTGTTGAAGATTTGGTAACTGCACATCAATATCTTCAACATGATTGTTGTTGATGTGAGTTTTGTCCAACTCTTCTTGGAGTTCTTTTAAATTAGCCTTACTGTAATGTGGTTCATAAAAGACCACATGTAAGATTCCTCCACAACAAGTGTTTTCTTGTTGAAGATTCTGAAGGCTTTGCTTACCGATGAATAACCCAGGAATACCCCTTCATCTGATTTGGCATCGAAAGTTTTGAGGTACTCCTTTCCGTTGTTGAGCACGAAGCACCTGCATCTAAAGATGTGAAAGTAAGCAATATTAGGAGAGTAACCATACCACAGCTCATAGAGAGTTTTGTTCAGATCCTTGTTGATTAGGCATCTGTTCTGTGTATAGCATGTTATGTTGGTTGCTTTTGCCCAAAATCTCTTAGGTAGCTCAGCTTCGGCTAACATCATCCTGGTAGCTTCCTTCAGGGTCCTATTCTGTCTTTCAGCAACTCTATTCTACTAAGATGTCCTGGCCGCTGAGTATTCGTGCCTGATTCCATTATTTGAGCGGTAGGCTTCAATGAATTTATTGATAAATTTTATTCCTATATCACTTCTAATCTTTACTATGCTCAGTCTCTTCTCGGTTTGCAGCCTCCTCAGGAACTCTGGCAGACGTTGCTGAGTATCCAACTTCTTCACAAGAAATATTGTCCAAGTAAACCTTGAGTAGTCATCTACTACTACTAAGGTGTATTTCTTCCCAAATATGCTAATCGGTTCAATTGGCCCGAAAAGATCCATGTGTAGCATATCCTGTATCCTATCTGTAGAGCGAAGGGTTTTGTTCTTGAAAGAGCTCTTTACTTGTTTCCCTTTCTGGCATGCTCCACAAATAGCTTCCTTCTTATAGACCATGTCAGGTTGCCCTCTGACTAGTCCTTTCCTTTCTAGCTTGTTTATGGTTTTGAAATTCAGGTGGCTCATCCTCTTGTGCCACAACCAGCTAGCTTCAGGTGTTCTCTTGGCTATAAAATAGGTAGTTGTAGTCACTGATTCCCAATCAGCAACATAGATATTCCATTTTCTTGTTCCAGTGAGCTTAACTTATTGGGTCTTGTTGTCCTTAATCAGGCACTTGTTGAGATTAAACTCCACACAGTAGCCTTTGTCACAGAATTGACTTATGCTCAGGAGGTTGTACTTTAAGCCTTCTACATGAGACACTTCCTTGATGCAGATATTTCCTCTAATAAGGTCACTAGTGCCCTTTGTGCTTCCTTTGGAATTGTCTCCAAATATAACATTAGGTCATTTGGAAGCTTTGAAGTTGATCAGGCTCTTCTGGTTTCCTGTCATGTGCCTGGAGCAGCCGCTATCAATGTATCATATGTCCTTGTTGCTTCCTGCCACAAGTTCCTGCAATCAAAGGAAAATTACTTCTTTTTAGGTACCATACAAGTACGGGTCCTTTCTTGTTAGTTTTCATTGTCTTCTTAGGAACCCATACTTTTTTTATAACAATCTTTTTTATTATAAGTCTTTTTGGTTCCTAATCTTCTACCAGTATCCTTGGGATACTACATATGTGCTTTGTGTGCTTGTGGATCCTTCTTTTGCCTCTTAGGAACATAGGTTCCTTTAGATTTAGACATATAGGTCTCTGGCATATAGGAAGGTTGAGATCTTTTACCCTTTCTAGGCTACTGTCTATAGCTCCTGCTCCCAGCATACTTAGGTTTCTAGAGCCAGCTTTTGACAGTCTTACTGCCATAGGTAGCTATAAGGGGTCTTTTTCCCTTTCCTTCAAAGCTTTCTGCACTTTTGCTTATAGGCACAAATGTAGGTGCGTTTGAGGTGCTGGCTGTTGAAGTGGAAGCCTCTCCACAATAGCCTATATCAGCATGATCCTTCAGACTTATTTGGATGTTTATTGCATCCAAGTCTTTAGATGATTTGTTGAAGGTATTTACCGTTTCAGTAAGGGCCTTCTTCTCACTTTCCAGCTTAGTGACTTGAAAATTGAGCTTACTGAGTTTAGCCTTGACGTCACTGCATGCTTGACTTTTTAATTTTTCTAGAGCCAGTAGTCTTTCTAGCGAAGCATGCTCTCTCTTGAACTTTAAATTTTCTAGTTTCAACTCCTCATAAGTTGAGGTAATTTGCTCAAAGTCACTCATGATTTGTCTGAAAGCACAAATCATATTCAGCCTTTCATTAATTTGAACAGGAGGGTTAAGATATACTACTTCATCTTCAGAATCATCATTTTTGGCCATGAGGCAGATTAGGGCTTCATTGTCAGAAGATGAATCATCGAAGTCACTATCGGTGGTTAACTCTTCCTTCTTAGGTGCCTTGTCAGGTGTAGCTACCTGAGAGGTCTCTACTTCACCGATCAACGCCCTCAGCTTCTGGCGCTCATGTCTCTTTCTCTCCTATCTCACCTTTCGCTCATCCTCTGGATAACGGTGGACCTCTGGATATGGGCATTCTCTGGCATTGTGATCTGGCTTCCTGTAGTTGTAGCACCGATCAGTAGCTTTGGCATTCGATTGGGGTTCCTGCCCACTAGTTCCAGTATTATTTCACTTCTTTCTGAAGCTGTCAGTTCTTAAGTTCTTCCCGATGAACTTTTGGAACTTCTTCAGGAGCAAGGTCATATCTTCTTCTGTAGTAACCTCCAAGGTAGCTGTCTAATCCTTAGAATTCTTAGCTTCCTGAGGCAACCTGGCAGTCAATGCGGTGACCTTCGAGCTACGTCCTTCAGTTTCGGTCTTTCTTCTATTGATGTCGAACTCGAAGGCTTTAAGGTCTGAGAAGAGATCGAAGGTACTCATAGATTTTAAATCCATGGACACTCTCATGGCAGTCGTCTTGCTGTCCTATTCAGCAAGAAGAGCTCTCAGCACCTTCATGTTTTTCTCCTCCTGAGTATAGATCTTATCCAGGGACTCAAGCTCGTTGATGATGGTTGTAAAACTTAAGTCCATCTGTTCTAGGGTTTCTCCAGGTAACATCTCAAACAGTTTGAACTTTTGGTTAACTGTACAGACTTTATTTTCCTTAGTGAGCTCGGTGTCTTCGCATATTTGTTCGAGCTTTTCCAAGATATCCTTTGCAGTCTTGCAGGTTTTCACCTTGCTGAAGGTTCCTTTGTCGAGAGTGAGGAATAATACATTCTTTGTTATGTTGCCGAGGTTTGCTCGTCTTCTCTCGTCGGCTGTCCATTCTTCTCATGGTTTCTCCAATACAACAGGATGTGGAATGGCTCCTACATTTTCTTGTCCATCTGCAGCTTCATCGATGGCCCTGGTGAACAATGAGTTCACCTTGGTGATCTTTGGTGGTCCATCAGTGATGACGTACCACATTTCATCGTGCATGTCCAATAGATGTGCCTGCATGATCTTCCAATCATCATATTCTTCAATAGAATACATATGCACTTTATGAGAATCCATTTTAAGTATGTTTATGAAAAAGTAAAGCAAAGAGAGGGTTTTCTGAAAGCAGGGATCATGGATTGATCAGTTAGATTGGACGTTTAATCCAACATGCTCTGATACCACTTGTTGGTCCCAAGTGGTAGTAGGCTTAGAGGGGGGATGAATAAGCCTACTCAATTTTCAAACTTTTTCTTTAAAACAGAATGATAAGTCACTCAGGCAGGTAGCTATAGAGCTTACTGTCCTGGAGGTTACTGCTTGAGTAGTTACATTTGGTGAACTTAGAGAAAATGAGTTTTATGCATAACGAAAATTCTTCTGACCAAAACTTTTTTTCTGAAAATAGTTGGTATGCAACAAGCAAAACAAATAAGCAGAATATAAGATATGAACAACAGTAAGCTAAACAGAAAGATAAACACGAGGCTTCCTTCTCACAGCATGTCTGGAACGACGTGGCCTCTTCTGATTAGTCCGTATGAAGTTGTTGAGATCGTATGTCTTTGTTGCTGCAATTGCCATACTCAGTCTGACATTTCTTCAGACTCTTTTTTGCTTTATTACGTGACACCTTTTGATTGGATGAGTTTGCAGATGTGTCTAATGTAAACCTCGTACACGTATTCCAAGGTAACTGCTTCTCAAGAAGGTTGCTGATGCTTTCTGGTTCTTCAGTTGGCTTTAGCTTACTTGTCTTTTATTCAGCTAGCTGACTCAGTATCCTTATGCAGTGAGCATCCAATATCCTTTCCTAGCAGCCTGCTGTAGTGACTCACACTTAACCATTTTAAGGTTTTCCTTATGTTAGGTCTTCAAGCTTTAGTCTTGGTCATCAAGCCTCCTGATCCTATACTTAGAATTTTTACAACATAATCTAAATACATAGGATCCTAGGCCCTAATCTATTACATGTTTTGTCTTCATCAAAATCTATACAATGTTCCTTATAGAAATGATGGGTGGACCTTCAGTAATCACTACCACACCATCGTGCATGACTGAGAAATGTGCCTACATTCTTATCTTCCAATCATCATATTTTTCAATGGAAAAGATAGGGAACTTAGCATGACTAGGATCCATGATAGCAAGAAAATGCAGCAAATATGGCATAGTGAATAGACTCTAAAGGTGGATTTGGGTAGGCAACCAGACAAGTTGGTTTTTAACCCAACTTACTTTGATAAAATGGTTGTACCCAATGAGATCAAGAAGTCGACCACATGATCAAACGAAGGACGATTTGAAGATCAATTTGGTGCGGCAAAAGACAAGGAAAATGACAACATTGGATGTGTTACCTTGAACTAACACATTCCTACACCTATATAAAGAGGAAGAGTGAAGACTGAAAAACCTATATGAGAATCCATATTCGCATACAAACTCTCTCAAGCTTACAACGATTCCAGAGCTTTCAAGTTCAAAGTATTTTCAGTTCACACAACCAATGAAGCAAGTCATCAACAACGAAGAGATCATCTGAAGACTTAGCTTCAACACAGTTGAAGAAAACTTTTATTTCTTTAACCATTTTTAGGTTGTGTGCTGAGGCTGTTTTAAGGTGTCCAGAGTTAAAAGGAAAATTTCTTTGCTTTATGTTTTAGTTCGGAAAAGGATAATACCTTGTGTGGGTTTACCTGTCTGACTACTGAAACTTGTGTGAGAGTAAGAGTTTTAGTAGGCTGTATTTCCTTAGGCAAGAGTTTTGTAAGGTTGAGTCCTATAAATCAAAAGGAGCCTAGTGGAATTCCCTCTTGTGAAGGAGAAGAGATGGCTTAGAAGGATTACACCACATTCGAACATCTATAAAGCCTTGTGTGTTTATCTTTATGCATTTACAATTTTTATTATACATATCTTGTTGCATGCATATCTTTATGGTTTTTATGGTTATGTGCTTATCTTACTGAAACCTTTCTCACTTTCTAGTTAAAGGTTACATTGTCTCTGAACACTCTATCAAAACATAATTCTGTTGTGCATAAATCTCTTATAAGTGTTAGGTTGCTGCATCAAAGTTGATTCAAGCAGAACACTAAACTATTAATTTGCTACAAGCAACGATAGCTTATAGCAGGTTGAAGCAATAAAGGGAAAAGTTGTAAAAACGATAGAGGTTCATTCACCCCACCCTCTCTCCGAACCTCTGTATCACTTGGGACCAACAAATTAAGGCTATGTTTGTTCTGAACTTAAGATGGGTTTGTCAAATTTGGATTTTGGCTTTAGAAGGATTGTGTGGGTATGAATTTTGAAAATTTTGTGTTTGTTTTGGATTTTGTAGAGTATGATTATATTGAAGATGTCATTTTCAAGATGAGAATTGTAGAAAAAGTAAATGTTTTATGTTGGGAATTGTAGAAGACGTAAAAAAAAGATAGATGTTTTATTGATAATTGTAGAAAAGTAGGAAACATATGGTAGAATTGTAGGATTTTACACGTCTTTGTCCAAATATGGATTGGATTGAGCCAAACCAAAATCCGGATTTCCCAAAGTTAAATCCAAACACCCATGTGATACAAAAAATAAAGGGTACTCCGTAATTGAACATCTATGGTGGTAGGTAGATCGATTAGGTTTCAAAATCTTTGCTTTCAGTACAAAATTTTCTTATTCAGTTAATAGTTATTTAAATTTTAAATAGTGAATTCAATTAGATATAAATGACATGACATGCCCCATGCAGTATGAAGTACAATCAAGCCTTTATTATTATTTGTTTAAATACCATAATCAAACATTTGTTTATAATAAATTAGTAGCAATCACTACTAGAAATCACTCAAATTCCAACGAAACAATTCCGTTGGAATTTTGTGAAATACCGTTGGAATTTTGCAAAATTCTGTTGGAATTCTTCATTCCAACGGAAGTGGACCGTCGGAAAAAGGGGCGTTGGAATTTAAATTCCGACGGAAATTCCAACGGAAAAACGATTCCAGCGGAACATTCCAACTTTACTTTTCTGTTGGAATATACAATCACAAAAAAAATTCCAACATTATTCCAACGGAATTTCCAACGGCGTTGAATTCCGTTGGAAATTCCGTTGGAAATTCTATTGGAAATTATAAAAATTCCAATGGAATTTCCAACAACGTTGAATTCCGTTGGAAATTCTGTTGGAATTTGATTGTTTTCTAGTAGTGAATAATTTAACTTAAAACTTTTTATATCACATGTAGGATACATATATATCTGCATGCATGTCGGGAGAATTCAGAACCGGATCAAAATCGAGCTAAACCGGAGGAATGACGCGTGAACCGGAGGTTTCCAGCTGCAGCCGGTTTAAGGTGGTTAAGAAGGCAGTTAGGGTTCTGGGCGCAAATCCGGATTTGAAACAGAAATTCGACGCGATCCGTTGCTGATTTGTTCCAATTAGTTTAGGGCTTTTACTCTATATATATTCATGCATATTCAGTTGTAGTTTCATTAGATTTGAACGTGAGATTTGAGAGCTAGAGAATTAGGGTTCATCTTGAGTGTAGAATAAACCCTAATTTGGGAATCTGCTTGTAATCAGGAATTCGTTCGAATTGTTATTGAAATCGCCAGGTTTTGGCTGTGGATGTAGGCTTGTGGAAACAGCCGAACCACGTAAACATCGCGTGTTGTTCTCGTTTTCCTTTTCTTTCTCATTCGCCATTAACGAGGGTTTGCTGAGCTTCAAAGCTTGGTTGATTCAGCTGGGTTAGATTCTTTAGTAATCTTAACAGTTTTGGCGCCGTCTATGGGAATCAACCTAGGCAGTGATGGCTTTGATGCGTCTGGACGTGGCGAAGTTCACCGGAAAAGACGACTACAATCTGTGGAAGGTGCAAATGGAGGCTCTCCTCATTCAGCACAACCTGGAAGAAGCCTTGGTGGAAGAAAACCCTGAAGCATCATCAACTACACCAGAAAAGAGGGCTGAAATATGCAAGAAGGCCAAGAGCGCTATCATACTTTGTTTGGGAGACAAAGCTCTGAGAGAAGTATGCAAAGCACCTACAGCTGCTGCAATCTGGAAGAAGTTAGATTCGCTATACTTCACAAAGTATTTAGCCAATCGCTTGTATCTGAAACAGAAGCTTCTCAACTTCAAGATCTCAGATGAAAAACGTATTGCAGAGAAGCTAGATGAATTCATCAAGATTGTTGATGATTTAGAGAATATAGATGAGCAAGTCAAAGATGAGGACAAGGCCCTTATGTTATTAAACTCTCTGCCTAAGTCATTGGATGGATTCAAGGATGCGCTAATCTATGGAAGATTGATCGCCCTAACACTAGATGAGGTTTTAATGGCGATCAAAACCAAGGTACTCCAAACCCATGCCGAAGCCAAGCCACAAAATCTTGGGGAAGGTCTCAATATCAGGAACAAGAATTTCAAGAAAGGGCAAGGCAAGAAGAAGGAGTCAAAGGGAGCCAACACAGGAGGGAAATCTGGAGATGAAAATCAGGAAACTAGAAAGTGTTTTTCATGCCATAAGATTGGGCACCTGAAGAAAAATTGTCCTGAACGATCAAAGGCAAAACAACAATTACATGGGAAAGGTCCTGAACCTGCAGTGGCTGAAGATAATTATGAGAGTGCAGACATGTTGTGTATCTCCACAGCAGCTATCTCTGATGAATGGGTATTGGATTCAGGGTGCAGCTTCCACATGTGTCCAAGAAGAGAATGGTTTTCAGACTTAAGGATGGAAAGAAGTGGCTCAGTGCATTTGGGAAATGACCAATCTTGCAGGATTGAAGGAGTGGGAATCATCACCCTTAAGCTGCATGATGGGAGCATCAAAAGATTGAGCAATGTCAGGTATATTCCAGAATTAAAGAGAAATTTAATCTCACTTGGTTTACTTAATACTGCAGGTTATGAATTCAATACAAATAGTGGACACATCCAAGTTACAAAGCAAGGCAAGCTCATCCTTAAGGGAAGGAAGAACAATGGCCTTTACATTCTAATTGGATCCACAGTTCAAGGGAGAGTGGAGGCAACCATGAGTGATGCAAATACCAATCTATGGCATAAGAGATTGGCTCACATTGGTGAAAAAGGACTCCTGCTGCTATCGAGGAAGGGAGCCCTTGGTGCAGAGATAGCAACCAAGCTGGAGTTTTGTGATCAATGCACATTAGGTAAGACTAAGAAACTTCCCTATCCCACAGGAACTCATTACTCATCTCAGAAATTGGAGTATGTTCATTCGGATATCTGGGGTCCATCTAGAGCCACAACTCATGGTGGAGCAAGATACTTCATGACAATTATTGATGATTACTCGAGGAAGCTGTGGGTGTTCACTCTAAAACACAAGAGCGATGCATTCAAAACTTCAGAGATTGGCTGCAAAATCAGGAAACCTTGACTGGTAAGAAGCTTAAATTTTTAAGAACTGACAATGGTTTGGAATATATGTCTGAAGAATTCCAGGAATATTGCAAAGAGAAGGGTATAACAAGACACAAAACTGTACCTGCAAATCCCCAGCAAAACGGCATTGCCGAAAGGATGAATCGAACACTATTGGAACGGGTAAGGTGCATGCTTCTAGATGCCAAACTTCCAAGGAGTTTCTGGGGAGAGGCTGTTACAACAGCAGCCTACTTGGTAAATAAATCTCCATCCTCAGCCATTAATTTTAAATGTCCCCGATGAGTTGTGGTATGGATCTACTATAGATTATTCTCACCTTAAAGTTTTTGGATGTCTTGCTTTTGCTCACATTAGACAGGATAAGTTAGAACCTAGAGCTTTAAGGTGTATTTTTATAGGATATCCAACAGGTATTAAAGGGTATAAGTTGTGGTGTTTAGAGGATGGTCATCAAAAGTGTTTCACAAGTAGAGATGTTGTGTTCAGGGAAAGTGTAATGGGATATCCTAACAATAGGAATACTCAGATGCAAACCGATATATCAGTCGAGATGGAGACACATGATCAAACCTTGGAACATGGAAACATATCTGAATTAACTCTTGATCAGAATGATGATCTGGAAACAAACTCAGAAGCTCAGGTTGAAGATCAAGATGATTTAGATCCTAACTCTACAGATTTGAGGCATTATAGGCTTGCAAGAGATAGGGAGAGAAGGAGAATTCAACCCCCAAGTAGATTTGGCCAAGCTGATATAGTTTCTTATGCGCTTGCTATGGCTCAAGATTTGAAGTATGAAGAACCACAGAACTACAAACAGGCCATGGCATCCAAGGAAAGGAATCAGTGGTTACTGACTATGCAAGAGGAACTTCTGTCCTTAGAGAAGAACCAAACTTGGATACTTGTGGATAAGCCAAATAAGAAGAAGATCATTGGTAGCAAGTGGATATTCAAGAAGAAAGTGGAGGTGATAGGGACAGAAAGAATCATATTTAAGGCTAGATTAGTGGCTCAAGGATTCAGTCAAAAAGAAGGTATAGACTTTAATGAGATCTTCTCCCCCGTAGTAAAACATTGTTCTATAAGATTGCTCTTAGCTTTGGTAGCTCAGTGGAATTTAGAACTACAGCAGTTAGATGTCAAAACTGCATTCCTCCATGGTTTTCTGGAATGAAGTAATTTTCATGAAACAACCAGAGGGTTTTGTGCTACCTGGAAATGAAGAGAAGGTGTGCAAGCTGCAAAGATCACTTTATGGGTTAAAGCAAAGTCCCAAGGCAGTGGTACAAAAGATTCAATGAATACATGCTGAACATAGGACTCCATAGATGCCCCTATGACAGCTGTGTTTATCTTGAAAAGGAAGATCAAAAGGTGGTCACTTATCTACTAATCTATGTTGATAACATGCTTATAGCAAGTCAGAGTATGAATAGGATCAACAAATTAAAGGAGAAGCTGAGGTCTCAATTTGATATGAAGGATTTAGGGGATGCTAGGAGAATTCTTGGCATGGATATTCTCAGAGATAAAGAAGCTGGAAGACTGTTCTTATATCAAGCCGATTATATGAGAAAGGTGTTGAAAAGGCTAAATATGCATTTAGCTAAATCAGCATTGACTCCCTTAGGGCCATATACTAAACTCTCCAAGCAACAGGCTCCTACCACAGAAGAAGAGAAGAAATATATGGAAGGTGTTCCATATGCTAGTGGAGTAGGAAGTGTCATGTACTCAATGATATGCAGCAGACCGATTTGGCTTATGCAATGAGCTCAGTAAGCAGATTCATGTCAAACCCTGGAAGAGCACATTGGGAAGCCTTAAAGTGGATGCTTAGATACATTAGTGGAACAGCTGATTTGGGGTTAATGTTTGAAAGAGATGAAACTGGTCAACATCAAGAGTGCTTGGTGGGGTTTGTTGACTCTGATTTTGCTAGGAACATCGACTCAAGGAAGTCCCTAACTGGATATATCTTTACTCTCTTTGGAACAGCCATTAATTGGAGAAGTATTCAGCAATCAATGGTGGCATTGTCCACCACAGAAGCTGAGTACATGGCCATGACTGAAGCCATTAAAGAATCTATATGGCTATGGGGTATGATCCAAGAGCTGGGTATTATTCATAAGAAGGTTTTGATCTACTGTGACAGCCAAAGTGCTCTACACTTATCAAAACACCAAGTGTTCCACGATCGATCGAAGCATATAGATGTCAAGTTCCATTTTGTAAGGGATATCATTGATAAAGGTTTGGTGGAGGTCAAGAAGATTAGCACAAAGGAAAATCCAGCTGACATGCTTTGAATAGCATTAAGTTCAATCACTGCATGAAATTGGTAAATGTGTTGCCATGGCCATCTAACACATAAGTGTTGTTTTTCAAAAGTGTTGTGTTTTGCAGGTGTTGCATTTCGATATAGGTGGAGGATTGTAGGATACATATATATCTGCATGCATGTAGGGAGAATTCAGAACCGGATCAAAATCGAGCTAAACCGGAGGAATGACGCGTGAACCGGAGGTTTCCAGCTGCAGCCGGTTCAAGGTGGTTAAGAAGGCAGTTAGGGTTCTGGGCGCAAATTCCGAATTTGAAACAGAAATTCGACGCGATCCGTTGTTGATTTGTTCCAATTAGTTTAGGGCTTTTACTCTATATATATTCATGCATATTCAGTTGTAGTTTCATTAGATTTGAACGTGAGATTTGAGAGCTAGAGAATTAGGGTTCATCTTGAGTGTAGAATAAACCCTAATTTGGGAATCTGCTTGTAATCAGGAATTCGTTCGAATTGTTATTGAAATCGCCAGGTTTTGGCTGTGGATGTAGGCTTGTGGAAACAGCCGAACCACGTAAACATCGCGTGTTGTTCTCGTTTTCCTTTTCTTTCTCATTCGCCATTAACGAGGGTTTGCTGAGCTTCAAAGCTTGGTTGATTCAGCTGGGTTAGATTCTTTAGTAATCTTAACATCACACAAACGTTATCTTTATGATGTGACTCCATACCAAATTAAAGATAACTATAAACTTATAGACCGTTATATTATTTACACGCTAAAGAATTATTTTCGAATATCCAAATTTATCATAATTAATTGGTTTATATTTAGCAATTTAACATTTAAAAAGAAAGCTAGTGTTGTTATAGAACATATGTACTCCCTCCGTCCCTACTATCTTTGCCTACTTTCCGTTTTTGGTTGTCCCAGCTAACTTTGCCAGCCCAAAAATGGCAATAAAAAAATTACGACCTTACCCCTCCATTCCTTTCATTTTACTTACTTTACACTCAAAAAGCACACATTAATTACAAAACTGCCACTCAAAAACATTAAAATAACACATCACATCAAAGTCAACAGTTTTTTCTTAGAATTCGTGCCGGTCAAGGGTGGCAAAGATAAGGGAGACGGAGGTAGTACTATTTTAGTGGGTTTTGATGTTGCTCATAAAACAAAGCTAAAATCTAAGATAATATTTTTGTTAGGTTTTTAAGTACACGTACTCTCATAAAATGTTGTTACGTCTAGATATTCTTATACTTTATAGTAATTCTTTATAATTATTATTATGTTATATATATAACCATTTACGTAACACTTCTTCAATAAAAAGAAAATTAAAATGGACACCTCTTTGCTTAGAATCTCAATGATCGCCAACTAAATTAATCAATCAATACATTATATATACATCTAGTTTACATGAATTGAATATATGTCTATTTTATTCATTTGTAGAGCTTCTTTCTTCTTTTTAGTTAAAGGGTGAGTATTGTCACTCACCAATGATTAAATTGGAATATTAGCAATGACTATAATGATTTCATGCTAATTAATTACTTTATACTATGATTTTATATTAAAAAAAAAACTATGTATGTAGATTTAAAATAAAGCAATATATCTTTCTATAAAAGTGATATATAAATTTAATGTAAAGAAAAAAAAGTACTGTTAAAATATACATCAGAAGACAAATATTTTATAAATTTTACACTTATATATATTAAGATATATAATTAGGCAAAAACTTTTATGAGTCAGGTGCATGGATCTAAGATCCATGCACCTGACCTGACCCGTTCACGCGCGCAAAACGCGCCCAAAATGCGCATGCACGCGCTCCCACGCGCTGGAGACTTAGCCTGAAGCTCATCCAGAATTCGCTCAAATAGACCAACCTTTGTATATAGTTAAACCAACCTTTGTGTATAGTTAGACCAACCATGTGTAGGTAGGTCTAACTATATACAAAGGTATGTCTAACATATATAAAGGTATGTTTAACTATATATAAAGGTATGTCTAACATATACAAAGGTATGTTTAAGTATACATAATGGTATGTCTAACACAACGTAAAGGTATGCTTAACATAACGTAGTGGTATGTGCCAAAATTCAAAAATCAAGCCAAAAAAAGACAAGGCATGGAATCTGGGCAGAACTGGTATGTTTAACATAGCTTAAAGGTATGTCTAACATAACGTAAAGGTATGTCTAACATATACTATTGGTATGTGATTTTTTTCAAAAATCATGAGCGAAAAAAAAAAAAAAAAAAAAGAGGGTGCGGTCCCCCCGACCCGGGTGCATGGATCTAAGATCCATGCACCTGATTCACAAGAGACTTACTCATATAATTATTATATATAGTGTAATAGATTATTTTCCATAAGCATAAATTATTAAGTGTATGAGCATACATATACTAATTCACACGCGCGCACACATATATAAAGATGCATATAATATATAATTAATATACAAGAAAAAGTGTGTGTAATTTAAGAATGCTATATAAAAGTGTTAGTTATACTAAAAAGTGGGTTTAACTAAAAAGTGTTAAAAAAATTGTTGTTGTGAAACCACTAGAATGTAAAAGATATATAGGGAGAAGACAAAATATAAGAAGACAAAATATAAGAAATTGTGTAGCATTCTTTTATGTATAAAATTTTCTCTTACATTTGCATGAAAGTGGCATATCCATCTATAGGTGAAATGCACTTAAGTATAATTTACTATTGTTTATGCATCATAATGAAAAAGAGTTATGGCTCTTATAACTCATGGTAAGAGGACGTCCACTTTATTTCACACTTATTATTTCACAACACTCCCCTTGGACATTTGTTATTTTATAAAGAATATGCCTTATTCAAAACCTTACTAGAGAAAACTCAATGGGCGCGAAAAAACTCCTAGTTAAGGGAAAGAGTACATATTACTTTATGTATTGATTCTCCCCTGATTCAAACATCACTTATGATCCTTTAATCGACGCATTCCAATATGCTTCACCAATTCCTCAAATGTTGTAGTTGGGAATGCCTTGGTGAATAAATCGACCAAATTTTCACTTGATCGAATTTGCTGCACGCCGATTTCACAATTTTTTTGTAACTCATGAGTCAAGAAGAATTTGGGTGAAATATGTTTGGTCCTATCTCTTTTAATATATTCTCCCTTTAATTGAGCAATACAAGTCATGTAGTCTTCATATAGTATTGTCGGAAGAATTCTCATTGTTATGTAATAACTCACAATTCTTTCGAATATGATGGGGCATTGATCTTAGGCAAACACATTCTCGACTGGCCTCATGGATTGCTAGAATCTCAACATAATTTGAAGAGGTGTGGGCTAGAGATTGTTTTGTAGATCGACATGAACTGGCTGTACCACCACATGTAAATATGTATCCAGTTTGAGACCTTGTCTTATGCGGATCAGATAAATGCCCAACATTGGCATAACCAATCAGTTCAGGTTGAAATTTATAAAAACATACCAAGATCAATTGTTCCTTGGAGATAGCAAAAAACATGTTTAATATCATTCCAATGTTGTCATTTAGGTGATGAACTAAGTCTTGCCAATAAATTGACAGCAAATGATATATCAGGTCTTGTACAATTTGCAAGATACATTAGTGCACCAATTGCATTGAGATATGGTACTTCGGGACCAAGTATCTCTAAACCTTCTTTTTAGGGTAAAGGCAATATCATGATACCACTTGATAAAGGTGTGTTTGGAAGTGAGCGTACTCTTTATGTACACATCGATGACGTCGAGCCTTTTTTCCCAATTGCAACTAATATCGTACACATGTATTACTGTCTACATATGGTAAATATATAGTGAAAATTTTTGTAATTGAATTTGCTTATTTTATTTTTATATCAAATGCAAATTGTGAGTTTTTTTTTTTCATTTATAAGCACTGCACTTATACAACAAGATTAGGAGCTTAAGTGGGGTGAACATATTTAAATTTGTTGATCCATGGAATATTTGTCATGTTCTATATTCGAAAAGGGATAAAAAAAACAATTCATGATGCAATGGAACAAAGAGTACGTGATTTGACAAGTGGGCTGGATGATACCTTGGTCGATCAGATTGTGTTGGTTCCACATAATGTGGGGTAAGTATGAATTTGAAATCATTTGAATTAAACTTGAACAACTAATTTGCTATTAACATTACATACACTTAATACCTTCGTGTTTGTGTATATATATAGTGCTCATTGGATACTTACTGTTATTGATCCTCACAAGGAGGAAGTTGGAATATTAGATCCTTTTTATAATGGTATTCGTGATGGAGTTCGGAAACAAGTTGTTGAGTTGTAAGTTTTGTGATGTTTTATTATTATTTTATTTATCTTTTCATATAGTTCTTTAATTAATATATGATTGTTGTTCAATTATACTACTTATATCACTTATGAAGTGCCTTGAAGATGTTTAGTGCAGTCAAAATGAGCAAAGGAAGGAAGAAACCTACATGGACAATAATAAAGGTGTGTAATGACTTTATCTCTTTGTTGCTTTGATAGAAAAACCATAATAATTGGATTCAAATACATGTAGCCTCCCAAAAAAACCTGACACATTCCAGTGTGGTTATTATGTGATGAAATACATGAATCAAATAGTTGTGAGTGATCCCTTTGAGAAGATTGGTTCGATGCAGTTATTAGTAAAAATATAATATTTCTTATATGCTATTTTTGAATGTTATTAGACAAATATTCATTCAATCTACATATAATATATATTTTTGTTTTGACAGTTCACTAGATATCTGAACTTCCATTCAGTGCTGCAAAGTTGAGTTATTACTTATTAGACATGCTTGTTGCAAATTTGTCATGGTTGCTGAAAATTATAATTTACTTATTGGACATTATTGGACATGCTTGCTGCAAAGTTATTACTTCCATTGAGTTAGATATTCTGCTTATGGACATGCTTGTAATTTGTTCATAACAATTTGTCATGCTTGCTGCAAATTATAATTTACTTATTGGACATTATTGGACATGCTTGCTGCAAAGTTATTACTTCCATTGAGTTAGATATTCTGCTTATGGACATGCTTGTAATTTGCTCATAACAATTTGCCATGCTTGCTGCAAATTATAATTTACTTATTGGACATTATTGGACATGCTTGCTACAAAATTATTACTTCCATTGAGTTAGATATTCTGCTTATGGACATGTTTGTAATTTGCTCATAACAATTTGTCATGCTTATTGAAAATTCATAGGTTTTTGAATATTAGTCTTGCTACAGATACTGATGATATATACTTCACGAATCATAGCTTATTCCTTCCTCTGCTACCCTCATGTGTTCGGTTTGAAACTTATGATTTTGTAGTTCAGTAATTCATTGCACCTTCTGATATATAAGATGTGTCATAACCAATCTGCAACACTGCCTGTTTTGCAGGGTCGTGCTTGTGAATCGATTGTGTCATGTTAACATGCTTGAAGATGTGTCATAACCTCATCCTCTTTTAAACCATCCTGGACCAAACTTGCTAGTTATCAAACAAAGAGCAAAGTTGGTAGCTCCTCTGCCTTGAACAACATGAAATTTCTGAATAAAACCTCTGCTAATTTATACGTGCATCATGAGCATTCTGGAGATGCGACACCCTCTCAAGCCTCGACAACCCCCATCTCATCAAAATCAAGTCTTCTTTCGGATCCCACTTGGAGCTCGCCGCACCTCGAATGCTTGTTTGGGGAAGAAGATTTGGATGATTCTCTAGGTGTTGTGTTGATTGATTTGGATGGGGTGATGTATCATCAACCTTTGGTTGTTCATTACCCTGCATCCTCTCAAAAATTCGGCCTGATTCCCTATCCGACTTCCCACCTCCTCATTTGGAACGAGCTGTTGATAACTCTGTGGTGGCACCTCGACCATACCGTGTGTTATCTACAAATAAATGTGGGAAGTCTGTTGCTCTTGTTGGTAGAATCGACAGTTTCTTTCGAAAGCAAATAACCCATTCTGGAGTTGTTGGAGGTAAGCCCTCTGATACTTCTCATTTCTGATGTCTTTTAAATTTCTTATTTGGAATGCTCGTGGTTTGGGGAACCTCACCTTCATGAGCGGAAAGGCAGCGATGTTGACAAGATCTGGGGAAGTTCTGGATTTTGCCCAAATTATTGGGGACTATAATTTATTTGATGTAGGTTGTGTGGGTAACCCGTTCACATGGGGCGATGAGCTCTTCAAGAGCGCTTGGACCGTATTCTTTACAATGAATCTTAGGCTAGCTCCTTTCATACCACCTCCGTGACTCACTTGCCTCGTATTACATCTGATCATTCCCCTTTGCCGGTAAAATGCATGTTTTCTATGATGACACACCGGTCTTCTTTTCGGTTCCATAGTATGTGGGTCTGTCATCATTCCTTCTTAGATATAGTTAAATCTTCCTGGGATTTTGATTCTGGTTCGTTTGGCATGGTTAACCTTCAGATTAAGCATGCTGTAAAGAGGGGTCTCAAATGGTGGAACAAGCATGTTTTTGGGAATATTTTTGATCACATTAGGAAAGATGTTGAGGCTGTTGCTCATGCACAAGAGGCTTTTCTCTTGGATCCCTCGTCTTCTCATTCCATGGATTTGAATCGGTGCAGGGCTGAGTATGTTCTTCACACTAGGATGGAAGAGGATTTTTAGCGCCAAAAATATGTTATCAGATGGGTTGTTGAGGGTGAACGTAATACCAAATTCTTCTATGGTCTTGTTAAGCAGAAACGCATCCACTCTCACATTCACTCTATTATTGATGGTGGTCAGATCATCTCTGACGAAACTGCTCTCCAGGCTTCTGCGGTGGCCTTATTTCAGAACCTTCTGTCCTCTGATATTGATGTGCTTTCTACTGCTCACTTTGACTACTTCTCGCATATCCCACCTTCTGTGGATATCACTTGGTTGTGTGATTTACCCTCTGCCTAAAATATTAAGGATGTTATCTTCGGTATTGACCCTGGTAGCGTGTCTGGGCCTGATGGGTTCTCCTCGTTATTTTTCTAACATTGCTGGGAATTGTTGAGTCTGATGTCCAGGATGCTGTGTGGGATTTCTTCTCCGGGCACCCCATGCCTAGAAGCTTCACTGCTACCACCATTGTCTTATTGCCTAAGAAACCTCTTCCCACATCCTGGTCTGATTTTCACCCCATTAGTCTCTGTAATGTGACTAATAAAATCATCTATAAGATTATGAATAACAGGTTGGCTCTCATTCTTCCTTCTTTTGTTGCTCAAAATCAGAGTGGCTTTCACTCATGGTCGGGTTATCAGTGACAACATTCTCTTGGCGCAAGAAATGATCCATGATCTCAACATGGCAGGTGGTTCTCCAAATTTAGCTATAAAGCTTGACATGGCTAAAGCTTATGACTACGTGCAATGGCCTTTTCTATGATTGGTCCTTGATCGTATGGGCTTTCCGGTGAGATGGATTGATCTTGTCAGTAATTGTGTGGAACACAGCTGGTTCTTTGTGCTGGTCAATGGCTGCCCTTCTGGGTTCTTTTCTTCTTCGAGGGGGTTGAGACAGGGCGACCCTCTCTCTCCCTCCTTGTTTGTCTTAGTGGCTGACTACCTCTCTAGGGGGCTCCACTCTTTGTTTGGGCAATACCCGGATATGACCTATCGGACATATGGTGGTTTCCCTGTCTTTCATCTCTCATATGCTGATGATATTTTGATCTTTTCTCGAGCTAGTGAAGATTTTGTGATCTGTCTGGTGCATTTTCTTGACCACTATTCTCAGGCCACTAGTCAGATGGTGAATTATCAAAAGAGCAACTTTTACATTCACCACCATTTTGCTGAGGAATGGGCTCCTCTTGTTCAGCAGCTTTTCGGTTTTCAGCTTGGGTCCCTTCCTATTACTTACTTGGGCATTCCTATTTACAAAGGTTTTTTTAGGGGCATTTTATTTACGGCCCTTAAACAACGTATGTTGGATGTTGTGCATGGATGGAGCCATAGACACCTCTCTCATGAAGAGGGCGCCTTGAGCTTATTCGGACTACTCTTATGACCCTCCTTCTCCACTACTTACAGGTTATAGAACCGCCAAAGTACATCCTGCTGGAGATTGAGCAGATCTTAGCCCGTTTCTTCTGGGGCTCATCTACGGGCTAGAAGAAGGTGCATTGGGTCAATTGGGCTGATATTTGTCTTCCTACGACTAAGGAAGGTTTAGGTCTTCGTCGCCTGAGCGACCTGTCTAAGGCGTTTGCCTTCAAATTATGGTGGAGATTTAGGGCGCAGGGTTCTCTTTGGGCTCGGTTTTTACGGGCAAAATATGGACCCTTACTTCCCACTCATACGAGGATTCCTCAGTCTACGAGTCATCCTTGGCGGAAACTGGTCAAAGTTGGCTCCTTTCCTCAACAACATATTTTTTGGGCTCTTGGCACGAGCGAGTGCAGCTTTTGGGATGATACGTGATTAGGGCATGAGCCTCTTTTTTACTTAGTCTTGAATACGCAGTTGGGGCATCAATGTGTTAATTTTGTGTGGTGAGGTCGTCAGTGGGATTTGGATTGGTGGAGGCACGTGTTAACTCAGAATATGGGGCTCTCTGATGACACCCTTGAGGAGATGGCTCATGTTCCTATTTGTCTTAAGGGTGATGATATTATGCGGTGGCGGCTGACTCCCCATGGTGATTTTTCTTTAGTTTCTGCTTGGGAGTCCATTCCGGCGAGATGATCTAGCCACGACCTTTATGGAGTTATCTAGTACATCCTTCTTAACCCTACCATTTCGATCTTTCTTTAGCGTCTGCTCCGTAATAGGTTGCCTTTAGATTTCAAGTTACAATATCGAGGTGTTCATCTCACTTCAAGATGTCATTGTTGCCCTCATTCTTCCTCTGATATTGAGTCCATTCCTCATATTTTCCTTTTTTGTGATACCGTGCAATCTGTTTGGATCCATTTTGCTTCTTGGTTTCACTGCACACTACCTGACACATCTGATATTACACAGGTCTTGAGCTTCTGGAGACATGCGGTACCACATGCACACACATCACATATCTGTTTCATTATTCCTTGTTTGATCTTATGGTTCACTTGGACGGAGAGGAATAGTCACAAGCATCATGATGTTTCTTTCCGTGATTCTCATGTTATTTGGCAGGTCACTCACCACCTTTTTTTTGCTTGTGACAGCATGGAAGCTCCTTCCTATTCACTGGAGAAAATCCCATCCATCGGCTGACTTCATGCCCATCCCGGTGTTGATCCCTCGCCCTGTCGTCTCACAACTTGTACGATGGTTGCTCCCACCAGAACCTTGGATCAAGCTGAATACGGATGGATCCTTTGATAGAGCTAGCGGCGCTGCTGGCGGAGGTGGCATTATTCGAGATCATCATGGAGATACTCTTTTGGCTTTTCACACTCTTTTACTAGTATCGTCTAGTTTCGATGCAGAGATCCAGGCCCTTTTCACACTCTTTTCACACTCTTCAGTTCGAGGTTCCTTGTTGTATCGAGTTGGATGCAGATGTGGTTGTTACTCTCCTCCGCTCGAGACGTCTTGGTCCATGGTAGGTTCAGCATTCTCTTGTTCAAATTCGGAATTTTCTTTCATAGATGCATACACGTATCACACATATCTTTCGTGTGGGTAACCGTCCAGCAGATTTTTTAGCTCGATCAGGTAAACTCTCCCATGGTCTTCAAATTTTCCATTCGCACACTACCCCTCGTGATCTCCTCTCTTTGGTGCCTATGGACCAGCTTGGGTATCCAAACTTCAGATTCCGATAGTTTGGGTTCCCAAACCGATGCTCTTGAAGACCTTTTGTTTTGTTTCTTTATTCGACCTTGTAGGCTTTAGTTCACACAGTTTGTCGTGTCCACCTTTGTTTGTTTGTTTTTCAGATACTGTATCTTGATTTCATGATCTATATACAGGCTGGGGATGGTGCCTTAATCCCCCACCCGTAAAGGGTGGTTTTGTCTTAAAAAAAAAAACATGCTTGAAGATCTCCATTCTTTACAATGATCTCTATAAGGAACCCTTATTGAAATGGAAGCCAAATTATGATGTTTTGGATTTACTGTTGGCTTTACCATATGATTAATGAATTTCCTATAAATATTAGATGAACATTTTAATTTGATATGACTATATTTTGAATTGCTTTTTTTTTTTTTTTGTATATTTGAATCTCAACTAATATATAATAATTATAAAATATACTTGTAAAAGACAACACTAAAAAGATAACGATTTTAACTAAATTCAGACCATTGTCGTAAGGCTCTACGACACGGGCGAATGTCCACAGTCATGTGAAGGACCATGTCTTCGATAGCCAAGACAACGGTGGGACAACGGTTTAAAACCGTTGTCTTAAGTATCTACGACATATGTTAAAATCGATGTTGTAGGATCTACAACAACGGCGGGACAACGGTTTAAAACCGTTGTCTATAAGCAAAAATTTTGCTGACCCTACGACAACACCACTTAAGCACAAGGGTTGAATCAGACTACAAAAAGGGTTTTTAACCCTTGTCTATGAGCATTTTTCTTGTAGTGACTCTTTGATTTTTCAATGAATGACCATGAGAATTTTCAATTAATCTTCCTCATCATAATAGAACCAGGATGTCCAAAGCGATTGTGCCAAACCATAAAATCATTGGGATTTGAAGACTTTGGGTCTACTAGATGATGTGTTTTAGTTGTATTTATTATTGTATAATATAAGCCAATATAAAATGAATACAACTTTTGTAATATATGTTTATTTTCAGAAATGGTTTTTCTAATCAATAAAAACTCAATATTTTTCTTATTCAAAGTCCCGATATGATACCCATTTCAACGAATATCCTTAAAACTAAACAAATTTCTATGAGATTTGAGAGATAATAGTGCATTATTTATAATGACTTTAGTTCATTCAGGGAGAAATATGGTTGCTCTGTCAGAGCCATCAATTAAATTTGCACTGCCACTTATAGTGTTAACATTTATCTCCCCCTTTTCTATATGAAAAAATATTTTCTATCTTTAAGTATGGTGTACGTGGAAGCACTATCAATTAGACAGATATCACCATGATCATTTAATCCCAAGAATAATTGGCATCCATTTCTTCTTTAGGAAGAAATTACATATATTATTAAAAGATACATAAACATTAGTAACAATGCAAAATATGAATAAAAGATGCAAAATATTTATTTGTAACATATAACCTTCATAAAAATTGAAAATACATAGGGTATTTAATATGCAATTACTTAGGACCTTCAGGATCCACAAAGAAATCGGCCACATCAAGATGGGTCATATTGTCAAGACCAATATAATTTTCATCAACAAAATTTGTTTCCACATTTTTTCTTTTGTACTTGTCTCAACATTTTTATCCTTCTTTTTCAAGGATGCTTGATAAAGTTCAACCAAATGATTTGCCATTTGGTAGATTCGAGACCAATGGCCTTCCATGCCACATCGAAAACATTTATCTTCATAGTTTTTCTTTTCTCCATTATCTGTCTTCTTGGAGACAATTTTTTTTTTTTTTGCCACGGTCGAGATTGTTATTACCATAAGAAAAATATTCACCATGACCTTGCCCACGACCAAAATTTTGAGATTGAGTCGCATTCACTTCAGGGAATGGACTAGCACCAGTGGGTCGGGACTCATGATTTTTTAACAATAATTCATTGTTTTGCTCGGCAATAAGAAGATAAGCAATGAGTTCAGAATACTTCTTAAATCCTTTTTTCTCAATATTGCTACTGTATGAGCAAATTCGAGGTATAAAAAGTAGAGAATGCTTTCTCCGACATATCATTGTTAGTGATATTTTCACCACACAATTTCAGTTGAGAAGTAATCTTGAACATTGCCGAATTATATTCACTAACAAATTTAAAGTCTTGTAGTCGTAGATAGAGCCAATCATAGCGGGCTTTTGGAAGAACGACCATCTTCAGGTGATCGTATCATTCTTTTAGACCCATCCATAACACAAGGGGATATTTCACTGTCAAATATTCAACTTTTAATCCTTTGTCCAAATGATGACGAAAGAAAATCATTGCCTTGGCCCGATCTTAGCTTGAGACATTAATTTTGTCAATAATGGTATCTTTAAGACTCATTGCTTCAAGATGAATTTCAGCATCTAATATCCATGACAAATAATTCTTTCCACTAATATCAAGAGATGCAAACTCAAGCTTTGTGAGGTTAGACATAATGAAAAATAAAAGAAAAAGGAGAGATGTTACCTAAAAAATATTCATTAAATATAATAGTTGTCCTCGTTTAATTCCTTGTGCAAATATCTTCAACTTGAGCTCAAAATATAGACTCATGTTGTGAAACTAATAGAATGTAAACAAAATAAAGAAGAAGATATATATAAGAAGAAGACAAAATATAAGAAATTGTGTAGTATTCTTTTATGTATAGAACTTCCTGCTAGGAATTAATTTAGTTTTGATGAGAGGAAACTTTCATAGCTTGTATTTGGATATAAGTAACCTTGTATTGAGGTTTATATTGTAAAAAGTTAAGTGTTTCAAGGTCACTCCAGCAAGCTGCAGGGTTGCTACAGCAAGCATAGGTTACACAAGGCATTAAAAGTCATTAACAAGTTACTATTAACAAAAAGAATTGCAGCGATCAAGTCCGAGAGAGAGTCACCTAAAATTGGGAACCCACTATGTTACCAGTAGAGACATTCACATATGGAACCAATCAGAGTTCGACAACCAAATATGACTTAAGGACAGACCTGCAACACTTAAGGACAACCAAATATGGGAAAACCGCTATCCTTCAACGGACAGATTTTCCTCTCTATAAATAGTGATTGAGTGACAACTGAAGAAAAAAGAAACTGAAACATTCGTGATTAAACAAGCCTTCAAGCATATCTATCTTAAAAACTACCTTAAGTTTCAGTCACTCAATCCAAGAGCAGCAAGCAAGCTACCTTCAGAGTTCAGATAGACAAAGAGCTTGTGAAGTAAACAAAAAAATGAAATTAAATATCTTTGTGAAGTAACCCAGTTTTGGAGGTTTATTACGTTCAAGAAATTAGTATAATCTTGCCCATGAAAAATTACAGATTTAATGATATTATAAGACTTCCGGGCAATTTGGATCACTTGATCATTGATGATTGATCAATGGATATTTATCACCCGTTATCGTAAGATGGCGGTTTCATTTAGATTTTGATTACTGGCTTGGGTTTTTTTATCAATGATGATCAAGGGTTAGAACAATACAAGTCAATCTTCTATTTCTCTCTCTCAATTATGTCGTACTTGCAAAATGCGAAAATTTCACATTTGGTACCTGAAAATAGGCTATATTTTAGATTTGGTACCTTAAAGTTCGAGTTCATTAATTTAGTCCCTTAGTTTTTCAAAATCCATCAAATTTAGTATTCGCCGTTAAAAAACTGACGGAAGTTAACTACCATGAACGTTTTTGTGCGAAAATTAGGCGGGAAACCCTAACTTTTTCCCCAAATTGTGCGCAGCTTCTCCTCTACTCAAAATTCGATCGACTTTGGGATCTCTGCTCTACAATCAAACAGCAGAAGCGGCGGAGGAAAGCCGCCAGCAGCAGCGGCGTGTGTGAGTGACAGTTGCGCGCCGTCTCCGACGGCGGTGTCAATGACAGAGGAGGGAGGCGGCGGCGACTGGAAGGAAACAATGCCGAAGGAGTTCCGGAAGTTGTATGGACTATTACGGTTGAAGAGTTGCAAGAGACCTGGATCCTTCGATCACGATTCCGAAATGCTTCAACGGTGATAGATGATGTCAACACATTATACTATACAATTTTCTGTTTTTTTTTTTTTTTCAAAATCTTTAATTGAAAAGTAATTTGTATTTAAGAATAGTGGGTTTTTGTTTTCTTCTTTCTTTTATTTTAATTCTACAACTTGATCGAATTTTGAGTAGAGGAGAAGCTACGCACAATTTGGGAAAAACTTAGGGTTCCCTGTCTAATTTTCGCACAAAAACGTTTAGGGTAGTTAAGTTCCGTCACTTTGGACGGTTTTTTAATGACGGGTAATAAATTTGATGGATTTTAAAAAACTGAGAGACTAAATTGATGAACTCAAACTTTGGGGTATCCGATCTAAAATATAGTCTATTTCCGAGTACCAAATGTGAAATTTTCCCTTGCAAAATTTATTATTAATTTATGATCTTAGTTTTAAATTTGTGTTTACTTACTTTCTCGATGTCAAATATATTCAGTTATTTTTTTTAATGTCTTTCTTCAATTTCTTAATCACGAGGAAATTAAAGGAACCATATCTTGCTCACTAGCACCACCACCTAAATTTTTGCATGGTGATGGTTATTTTTCCGATGACCCTTAAAGTAATGAAAATATGTTGACGCCACTCTAAGCCCTAATACTGTCGTTAACTTGTAACGTCCCGTTTCTTAAAAATATAAAATCTTGCTTTGGTGTTACTTACTAAATAAATAAAAATTTTATATAAATTAAGATAAATAAATTCAGAAATATCTGTGAAATATTATTCCATAAAAAGTTGTTACGAAACACGAATTTTGGGAAAAATGCAGCGGAAACGATTACCGTGAAATTTGTTTCTTTCCAAACACACTTTTAATATTATCAAAGGAGTAATAGAAATAATACATTTACATAATTAAACATATTTGGAATTTGTAAAAATAAAACACTTTATTTAAAATCTTCTTTGACCTTGATAATATCGGCTACTGGCATGCCACATTCGCGTACCCTGTCCTAAACATTTAAACATATACGGGTGAGTGCAAGAAAAATCACTCAGTGGGGTGGGAAAGAGGCACGTAAACACATTATTTCAGCCATCAAATATTCACTGCACATAACCATAAAAATTATCATAACATTACTCGGGTCTTTAAGCCCGGCATGAAATTTGGAGTTTTTAAGTCCAACATAAATGGGCCATAATTGAAACCCTCGGGTAGCTAGCCCGCCATGAAAACTGGAGTCTTTAAGTCCAGCGTGAAAAGGGCCATCTTTGAAACCCTTCGGGTATTTAACCCACCGTGAATGTAATTCCAACATTATCATAAACAATGCACATTATCACATTACATTGGAAATAAACGCTGAAGGTCAACGTTCAAATCCCATAAAGTACCATAATCACGTATAACATAATCGCATTTAATCATATTCATTAAAATAAAGCCGTAAACAACAAGCATTTACCCCCACCTTGGATATTACTCGATCTTATTCAAAAGTTTATCCGTTCAGTATGCGTACCTACTCCTGTCCCTTGTTCGTTTCTCCTCAATTATTAGGAGTCGACTTAGTCTCTAACTTAAATATCTATAATATATACATACAATATTAAATTCCTAAAATGCGATAATAATCGAAGATTCTAGAATAAAAGTATATTTAAATACACTAGGGTTTAAAGTGATCGTATCCATAACTAGGATTTTTCCAATGTGAAGCTTAAATCATGGTTTTCGTCAATTGGGGATTAAAACTGGCATCTATAACATGGTACAGTATAAAAATATACTTATCGTTAAAATCTGGGGTCATAATATAATTTATGTGAAGTTCTGGGGTTAAATTATAGTTTCAGCATAATTCTAGGGTCAAAAATGCAATTTCAGCATAATTCAGGGATCAATGTGCAATACAACATAAATTCAGGGACTGAAATGCAATAATTTATAAACTACAGGGGCTAAAAATAAATAATTAGAAGTGCAGGGGCTGAACAGAGATAACTCAATAGAACAAGGACTGGAAAACAATTAACCAAGAGTTAGGAAATTGCAAGAAGGTCCCTGGAATAAGTCCAATTTTCAAATGCAAGCCCCTGCCCCAAACCCCCTTTCTCCCCCGCACACAAAAACACACACACGCAGACACACACCAACACACACACCTTACGCAGCGCCACCGCCGGCGGTGCTGCCTCCCCCACCTTCACATGGGACCGCCGCCCCACGACGGCGCCAAGCCCCGTTTCCCCCAGCAACACCCGCACACACCTACTCACAAAAACAGAACGCACACACACGCACACACGAACTCACTCTCGCACACACGCATCGCCACCACTTTCACCATGATATGGATAGAGGAAAGGGTTCCCATATAATAAAGTTAAAAGAATAAAAAAGATAATCAAAATACTCCATAGAGGGAATTCAGCAGAGCACGTGCAGGAGAAGTTCCAGCAGAGCACGTGTAGGAGAAGCTTCAGCAAAGCACGTGTAGAAGAAGCTCCAGCAGAGCATATGCAGAGGAAGTTCCAGCAGAGCACTCCAAAAGCAAAACCAGCAGAGCACGAACAGAACTCAGCAGAACAGAGCCAAGGAACAACTGATAGATGAACGGACGCAGACGAACGGACGCAGACGAACGAATGCAGACGAACGGATGCAGACGAACGGGAGCAACTGAACAGATTTCGTACACTCAAAGTAGAGGATAATAATGCAGGAAACAATGATGAAAAGCATGCCCTAGGGGTCTACTGACGTGGACAGAAAGAATAACAGAAAAAGGAATATTCTAGAGAAGGAGTGGTGTACATAAAGCTATAGAGGAAGTACCCAGCCAAGAAAACAAGGAAAATGGCTTAAGGAACAAGGAAAAAGAGAGGAGAAAATGGCAGAAATGCCCTCCCTCCATCTTTTTTAGGGAACTAGTATAAATAGAAGGAAAAATGTATTCCAAAGGGACTTTTGGCAAAATTTTGATCTCCAATACAAAGAATATCTTTCCAATTCTTAAGAAACAAGTTGTCATTTTACTATTTCATTAGCATTTGTTCTTAGTGTTATTCACTTTCTCAGCATTAACAACATTTTGATTATCCATGTTCATGTTCATTTTTGTTGACATCTCAACAATGGCGCCGTCTGTGGGAACTGTGGGAGAGAAGTGAGTTTCCTTCTTGTCCTGCTGGATTCCTCATTTTATCGTTCTTTGCATTGCGTCTTTCTCTTTTGTTTTGCACGTCTGTTTGCGGGGAGAGAGGTTAGAGAAATCGATTTAAGCCGATAGAAGTAATGGCTAATCGGATAATTCGAGACCTCGACGGAGATTTTCAAGAAGTAGCAAGGCCGGAAACATCAAGAGCAAGAGGAAGATCGGAAGAGGCAAGGGAGCCAGCTGCACCGAGCTTGTGGACTTTCACCCCAGAACAGTTGGATGGCTTCATCCATTCCGCTGTGCAGAAAGCCCTGGAAAAAGCGGCTGCTGAGAAAGAAAAAGGAGGAGAAAGGCGGGAAGCCACGGAGGTTAAAGGTACTAAGATTCCTGTGCAGGGAGTTCGATCGGGTCGGCCAGAAGTAGCTCAAGAGCAAAGCGCAGATAGCCACCCATCGCAGTGGAAATACCCGCCTCTCGAAGCATCATCTGCAAACATCTCCATGCAGCGTACGCAAGACTTGGAGGTACAGAAACAAATGGAAGCAATGCAGAGAGAAATACAGTTGCTGCGGCAGAGGATGGGCACTGCTAGCCAAATCCAGATTCCAGGTGGAAGTCCTTTCGCGATGGTAGTTCAGATGGACGAGTTGCCTGCAAGTTTCAAGCCTTTAACCTTCGAGTACGATGGGACAACCGATCCGTACGATCATCTTCTGCGGTTTGAAAATGTTGCTCTGCTGCATCAATACACCGACGGGGTCAAATGTCGGGTGTTCCTCACCACGCTCACACAGGCTGCTCAGAGATGGTTTGGGCAGCTAGCAGAAGACAGTATCCACTCATTTCGGGAATTTAGTTCGGCTTTCTTGCACCAGTTCGCCAGTGCGAGACGACAGAGGAGGACCTCACAGTCCTTATTCACTCTGAAACAAAACACGGAGGAATCCTTGAGAGCATTCATTAAGCGGTTCAGCACCGTAGCCCTCGAGGTGCCCTCAGCCACTGCAGAGGTGAAAATTAGTGCGTTGGTGCAAGGGCTGCGGGAGGGGGATTTATTTCGATCTCTAGCCAAGAAGCCAGCCACAACATTTGAGGAAGTCTTAGCCCGCGCTGATAAGTTTATCAACCTGGAAGACGTGAGTAAAGCAAAACGCGCTGAAAGCAGATCTGTAGCCCCAGCGCGAGAAAGGGAAGGTGGCAGAAGAATGGTAGCAGCACCTCCGCACACCAGAGGCGAGCAGAGGACAGATCCGGGACGGGATAATTATAGCCATTATACACCGTTGAGAGTTCCCAGATCCCAGATTTTTCAATTAACAGAGAAGTCTGTTTCGTTCAGGTTCCCACCTAACCGATCGCTGGCACCTACGCGACCCAAAGGGAAGTATTATTGCGTGTTCCACAACGACTATGGACATGATACTAATGCTTGCAGGCACTTGAAAAATGAGATCGAGAGGTTAGTGAGGTTGGGAGCATTGAAAAGGTTTGTCGACGGCTCCCATGATAGAGATGGAAAATCCAGAACAGAATTGGAGAAAGGAGAAGATGAAGAAGCTACAAAAGACAAACAGAGGAGAGAGGAAGATAGGGAACTGCCTCCCCCACCAAAGAAGGGCTCTATCAATATGATAGTAGGGGGTCCATGGGGTGGAGACTCGAATCGAGCCCGAAAGTCAGCGGCTAGATACACTCAGAGATGGCATGAAGCAGAAGTAGGTCCTTATCATACCAGAAGGCCCACTCGCAGAACTGAGAAAGGAAAGGCGGAAAAATACTACGAAGAAGTCATGGAAGTGCAGCGCCGACCTGATATAATATTCGGTGAAGATGACGAGTCACCCCTCCTTAGACCTCACACCGACTCTCTGGTGGTAACAGCTGAGGTGGCGGGATACGATGTGTCTAGAATTTTTGTGGATACAGGAAGTTCTGCGGATATTATCTTTAAAGAGTGTTTCGATAGAATGAACATCAGCACGAAAATCAGGCCTGTACAAACAGCTCTGTATGGGTTCACAGGAAGGGCGGTACATCCCCTAGGAATGGTGACGCTTCATGTGTTGGTAGGAGCATGGCCTAGACAAAAGAGACTCATGACTGAATTCCTGCTGGTTGATTTGCCTTCCGCATACAACATCATTTTTGGGCGACCTATCCTCAATGAATTGAAAGCCGCTGTGTCCACATATTACATGAAGGTCAAATTCCCAACTTCGGCAGGCATAGGAGAACTGAGAGGACAGCAGATCAGCTCGCAGAAGTGTTATGTAGAAGCAGTGAGGACTGCAGACAAATTGGCACTTCCGCGCAGAGGAGGGGGAGATGTGACAGAAGTGGAGCAGAAAAGACAGAAGTTGGCAGATACAAGGAAAGAAGAAGAACTAGGAAAAATGGTGGTGGATGAGGAACTAGCGCTAGTAGAACTCTTTGTCGATAAAAAAGGTTTTAGCACTAAAATCGGAACACGAATGGGAGAAAGCGAGAAAGCAAAACTGATAGATTGCTTAAGAAGAAATGCAGATCTCTTCGCCTTTCAGCCGGCAGATATGACGGGGATCAGACCAGAAATAGCTATACATCGTTTGAATATATCGTCTGCAACCAAACCAGTAAAACAGAAGCTTCGGAATTTCGGAAAGGAGAAGGATGAGATAATTAAGGCAGAAGTGAAGAAGTTGATGGAATCCGGGCATATTGTGCCAGTACAATTCCCGGAATGGTTATCCAATGTTGTGTTGGTTCCCAAACCAGATAAGAAATGGCGAATGTGTATAGATTTTCGAGATTTAAACAAGGCATGTCCGAAAAACCATTACCCACTACCAAGAATTGATCAATTGGTAGATTCCACAGCTGGGTGCGAAAGGCTAAGTCTAATGGACGCGTATCAGGGATATCACCAGATCAGCCTTGATCCCGCGGATGTAAAGAAGGTATGTTTTGTGACGGCTGGAGGGACTTTTGGATATGTACGTATGCCTTTTGGGCTAAAAAATACGGGAGCCACGTACCAGAGGATGGTGGATAAACTGTTTAAGCCCATGCTGGGAAGGAATATGGAGGTATATGTTGATGACATGTTAGTGAAGAGCCAAAGAGCGGCAAAGCACATAACAGATCTGGAAGAAGCATTCCAAGTGATCAGGGGAAGCGGGATGAAGCTCAATCCAGAGAAATGCAGCTTTGGAGTCACCTCTGGAAAATTTCTGGGTTACATGGTCACGAAGCAAGGAATAGAAGTAAATCCGGCCAAGGTTAGGGCGATCATGGAAATGAAGGCACCAAAAAGTATAAAGGATGTGCAGAGGTTACTGGGTAGAATTACAGCGCTAAATCGCTTTGTATCAAAGTCAGCGGAGAGGAGCCTTCCTTTCTTCAAAATACTCAGGAAAGGTTGCAAATTTCAATGGGGCGAAGGATGCGACAAGGCGTTTGAAGAACTGAAACAATATTTAGCCGACTTGCCATTATTAGCAAAGCCTGAAAAAGAAGAAACCCTATACATGTACCTTTCAGTGGGCGAGGCTGCAGTGAGTGCTGTTCTGCTACGAGAGCACGAGGGTAAGTAATGGCCTATATACTATGTCAGTCACATGTTACAAGGACCTGAGATCAGATATTCAGAAATAGAAAAGGCAGGTCTGGCAATCATTACCACAGCTCGAAGGTTACGCCCTTACTTTTTATCTCATCCTGTGATAGTTCGAACCAACTACCCATTAGGGCAAGTGATGGGGAAAATCAGTACTTCTGGGCGAATGGTGAGATGGGTTGTAGAACTGGGAGCCTATGAAGTAGAGTTTGAACCAAGAAAGGTGATCAAAGCTCAAGCTTTAGCTGATTTCATCCAAGAGTCTGTAGGTCAAAATAATCAAACAGCAGAAGAGTGGAAGATATTTGTGGACGGCTCGGCTACCATAGAGGGGTGCGGCGTTGGTATTTTGATGGAGGGGCAGAAGGAGAAGTATTACAATATGCTGTCAAGCTTAACTATGCCGTCTCAAACAATGAAGCAGAGTATGAGGCGATAGTCAAGGGAATGCAGATGATTGTAGAGGTAGGAGGAGAGAACTTGATAGCGTTTACAGATTCGCAGCTTGTATACCAACAGTTCCACGGAAATTATGAAATCAATAAAGAATCTTTTGAAAGGTACCTAGCAGAGATGGCCAAATTGAAAAACCAGTTGAAAAAATTTGAGCTAAAACAAATCTCCAGAGCTGATAATGTGCAAGCCAACTATCTCGCTAAGTTAGCCAGTGCATACCCGCTCTTGCAACCGCGAAAAATCACCCTACTGGTAGCAGAACCGCTCAGAGCAGAAACTGATGTAACTGAGGTAGAAGACAGAGAGGATTGGAGAACTCCCATCATCAATTCCTTGAAGGAGACGACAGTGGCAGAAGAAGGAAAAGGACGTATGAAGAAAGAAGTTTTGAAGTATTGCTTGATAGGAGAACATCTATACAGGAGATCTTTTACTCAGGCATATCTTAGATGTGTTGGGAAAGCAGAAGGAGAAATAGTCCTACGAGAAATACACGAGGGATGTGGAGGAGACCACGCTGGATACAAATCTGTAGTTAGAAAAGCTCTAAGGGCAGGGTTCTTCTGGCCCACCATGAACGCTGATGCAAAAGAACTAGTGCAGAGATGCAAGGGCTGCCAGATGCACGGGTCACTCATTCACTTACCTGCAGAAGAGTTGGGCCAAATGCATTCACCATGTCCGTTCGCAAAATGGGGAATCGACCTGGTTGGACCTCTAACATTGGCCAGAGGACAAAAGAAATTCATAGTGGTCGCCATTGATTACTTCACAAAGTGGGTGGAAGCAGATGCCTTAAGTAAAATAGACGAAAGTAACATCATAAAATTTTTGTGGAAGCAAATATGTTGTCGATATGGGATCCCCCGAATACTAGTGTCAGACAACAGCACTCAATTTAATGGGAAAAAGATCCAAGGATGGTGCAGAGAGATGAAAATTGAGCAAAGATTCGCTGCGGTAGCCCATCCACAAGCCAATGGTCAAGTCGAAGTCACTAATAGAACAATACTGAATGGGCTGAAGGCCAAAGTTGAAAGGGTGAAGGCGAATTGGGTTGATGAGTTAGACTCAGTGTTGTGGGCTTATAGGACCACCCCCGGAACTACCACTGGAGTTTCACCTTTTAACTTAGTGTATGGCGCCAACGCAGTAATACCGGCAGAAGTAGGTATGGAAACACACCGAATCATGACGTTCAACGAGGAACAAAATGACCAACTTTTGGCAGAGAATTTAGATATGGTCGAGGAAGAGAGAGAGCTGGCTAGATTAAGGGCGGACAAAATCAAAAGTCGGGTCAAGGCATTATATGATAGCAAAGTAAAAATCAGACGTCTGCAGCAGAGAGATCTGGTAATGCGAAGAGCAGATGCATTGAAGCCAAGGGGGAAGTTGGAGCCAAACTGGGAAGGTCCTTTTATCGTAACTGAAGTCTTAGGTGGGGGAGCATATCGCCTTAGAGACGCAGAGGGAAAGGAGATCCCCAGAGCATGGAACATCTGCAATCTTAAAAAATATTTCGCTTGAGAAGAAGAAACTCTGCAGGTACTTGTCTTGATTTGCAAGAAAACTCACGTACGAAATTATGGAAGACAATGAACTCGAATTCTTAATCGCCCTGGAAAGCAGCCCTGCTGGTTGTCAGACCTCCGGGTTGATCGACCAGCAGAGGTGGGGCTTGAACCTTTAATCGCCCTAGAAAGAAGCCCTGCTGGTTGTCAGACCTCCGGGTTGATCGACCAGCAGAGGTGGGGCTTAAATCTTTAATCGCCCTAGAAAGCAGCCCTGCTGGTTGTCAGACCTCCGGGTTGATCGACCAGCAGAGGTGGGGCTTGAATCTTTAATCGCCCTAGAAAGCAGCCCTGCTGGTTGTCAGACCTCCGGGTTGATCGACCAGCAGAGGTGGGGCTTGAACCTTTAATCGCCCTAGAAAGCAGCCCTGCTGATAGCCAGCCCTTCGGGTTAGTCAATCAACAGAGGTGGGGCTTGAACCCTTAATCGCCCCAGAAAGCAGCCCTGCTGATGACCAGCCCTTCGGGTCAGTCAATCAGCAGGGGTGGGGCTCGAACAAAATAATTGTCTCTCGGGCACAACTCGGCTGATGGCTTTAAACTCACTTGGCACTTAAAGAGGGAATAATGATCGCATTTTATTTCTTGAATTCAGGAAAAGAGGAGGCGACAAAAGGAAAACTTTTTAAGTTCCTAGAAAAGCTCTAAAGGATCCAGTAAGAAGAGCAAAGAAAGGAGGCATTGAAATCCTTAAAATTTCAGATCGATGTATAAGAAAGAATGAAGCTCTCTTCTTTCGAGATTTATTTTATGAATATTACTCTCGCTTACTTTTGTCAAGATTATGGTTTCTTAAATTTCTGTCAAGACATTGCTAAAAGATGGTATTAAGCATGCACATTCATTCCGCAAGAAATATAACATCATCACATACTAGAGCATAACCAAGATAATATGATCATAAGCAGAGGAGTAAAACAAAATGTTCACAAAAGTAAGATAAGTAAAAAGATAAGATTGTTTATAAAACAGCATAAATAAAGAGAAAAGATCGTTTGGGAAATGAAATTGTTTTTAAGATTCAGCCATAGTGGGATCAGTAGTGCCCTCCAAGGAAGCAGAGGGATCAGTGGAAGAGCCAGCATGAAGAGCCGCGGGGGTCTCAACTCCTTCAGAGGACTGAGGAGGCACACCTTCAAGCAGCGGCGGAGCAGCGGGATTGACGTCTTCCACCAACAAAGTTGAAACAAGGTCAGGAGAGTCCTCCCTAACCAAGATCAAATCTACTGGATCCCCAGAAGTGTTCCCAGAAGGCGGGATTGGCGTAGACAAGGCTTTATCAGCAAGCAAAGGGAAAGCGAGTGAATCAGGCTCTAGCAAAGACTCCAAATCCACTTGGGACGAGCAGAGATCGGCATAGGCCTTCTGAAGGACTGGGAGCCACCAAGGAGCTTCAATGTCCTCATAAGGATCACCTTTGAAATAGGGAGACGCCGGCACTTCTGCCAACGGACCATTGATGTCGAAATCGCCAGAGAAGCCTTGATCTTCTGCCTGTTTGCGAGCAGAACGGAACCCATAAGCATAATAATGGCCTATATGAAGGCCAAAATCTGCCAAGGAACAGCTACTCTGCAAATAGGCCTCTTTCAAACCCTCCACCAGCCTCTTCAAGAACTCCTGCCCAGCCCCAGTAAGGAGGAGATTCCGATGGCACGCCTCAACTCCATCAGCTTTGTCTTCTACATACTTCCTTGTTCCATAGAGGCACGACTTTGCCTTCTCATCAGTCACCCGCTTCTTTTGAGAACTCACCTCCTGCAGCAGCTCAGACACCCGCTTGGATAGCCCAGCGTTGCTCCTCTCCAAACTAGCCAACTTCTGCTTGACCTCTGCTATCTCCAACTCCTTCTCAGCCAGAGCCCGCGAAGTCTCCACTTGATTGGCAGCGGAGACCCTGGCTTGAAGTTTGCTGAAGTATACAGCCGCCTAAAAACGAAGAGTTTCATGAAGTGTTGAAGAACAGATAAAAATGGTAGATACAAGAATCGGCTTAAAAGATATACCTTGGTCATATGGTGAGCACCCATCGCCAGTTCATTATCCAACGGCTGTTAGCCCAGGAGCAAGTTGTCGGCAGAGGTGACTATCAATTTCAGGAAATGGCGGGCCTCTTCAGCTGTAAGCTCCAAAATGGATTTTGGCAGCTCCAAAGTGAAAGCATCATTGGCGGAGGCTCGAACGCGGCCAGTTAGGAGGATTGGCTGCGTGCTCTGAACCACCACGGGGTGGGGATCGAAGACGCTGACGGCGCGCTTCAGGCTGAGCTTCTGAAGAATTCAAAACCCGCTTTCCCTTATCAGTAGGAGCTCTGCGGGCCTCGCGAGAACCTCGGCGATCAGAACCCGAGGTAGTCCGGGGAGGAGAATCGAGAGGTAGTGTAGGAAGTGTCCTCCTCCAAGATTGATCTGCAGAATGGTAAAGGAAAAGTCAGAAGCTTGAAACAGGAAGAAAGACATCGAATCCGCAAAACTCAAAAGACAAAAGGAAAATAAACCAATACCCAGATCCGGTGGCAGAGGAACTTCTTCCAGAGAAAATCCGAAGTGAGAAAGGATGGCTGGCTGTTCTACCAGCCCAGCCAAATCAAAGGGCCCCTCATCAAAAAAGGATTGGTTTAGGCTTTCTATGATTATTCGGTCGGGTTCAGGGATGGTGTATTCAAAAAGCTTGTCCTGTGGAGGTTTATTGTAAAGCCAAGTATCTACAGGGAAGTCCCAGATGTTCCCAGGAACCGAAGCAAAAAAATAATCTTCCCTCCAGTTTTTATCTCTGCTCTGGGGTTTTCCTAAAAATTTAATCAAACCGTGCGGCCCAGCGCTGACGTAGAAGAAAGGAGGCTTAAACTTTAACGGAAATTGAGAATAAAACATTTCGGCAGAAGGGTTACCTCCATGCCCCCTCAAAAGAATAACAAAGCCTATCATCAATCTAAAGGCAGAAGGAACAAACTGATTTAGAGGAACTTTGTACAAAGCTGATAATCTACAAAGGTAGGCGGGAATGGGAAATCGGAGCCCTGCACGGAATTGAGCTAGCCAGAAGGACAAATTACACCCGTAAGGAAAATTGGGCCTCTGGAAAGATGAAGGTTTGTACAAGGAAAAATTTAAAGGAATATTAAACGAGAGTTGAAGCATTTCAAGTCTATCGGTGGTCATTTGAGAAGGACCACAGACGACATTGAAGTTTGGATCAGAGGAAGAAAAACTCAGAGGATCTGCGTTAGAAACAGATTCCTCCTCATCAGAATACACAAAATGGGGAGTGGAGGGAGTTTCAGAAAGGTGGGCACTACGGGTAGGACTCATGGAGTCTGACAAGACTAGACCCTCTAAAACCCTATGGCCAGGGAGGCCCAACGACGAACTACCATCAGAAGAGGATGAAGTAAAAGAAGGCGAAGCCATGATAACAGTATTATTCAAACCCCAGGAAGACAAGAGAACGAATGAAAACAGGAAATAAACGACTAATGAACTCACAATACTAGGTATCTCCACTACACACTATTTTTACAAATAAGAACACAACAAGTAAAAGTTCAAGAATTACCTTTCGCCATGAGAAAAAGGGGTCAAGAATCGAAGAGACAAAGGTGAAGGAAGAAAACCAGGATGGCCGGAGGACTGTGGTGCGGAAGGATGATGTCACCGGAGAAGAAGATAGTGGAAGAGCCGCCGAAGGAAAAGAGGAAGAGGGAAGTTTGCTCCTTTCTTTCAGACAAATTAGGGCAAAATGCGGGGGAAGAAGGTGAAATGGTCAACAAAGGGGAATTTGAAAAGACCCATCTCGAAAAGGTGCGAAAAAGTACAATCAACCTATCCTAGAGTAACACGTGTAGGGTGGAGATGAAAGGCAGTTGGAAGCAAAAGATTTTTTGAAATAAAGAAAAGGAGGGGGGAAACAGTTACAAAGTTAAAAGATCACAAAGTGCTGCGCTTGAACAGCTCTGCCAAGCCAAATCTGTTCAACCGCACCAGGGGGAGTAGCTAATGGGGAAATTAGCTCTCTGCTCGAGAAAGGAATCACAAAGTGCTGCGCTCGAACAGCTCTGCCAAGCCAAATCTGTTCAACCGCACCAGGGGGAGTAGCTAATGGGATTAGGAAAAATACAAGAAATGATGCAATCGACCAGTTCTGCCAAACCAGATCTGCTCGACCGCACCAGGGGGAGTAGCTAAGGGGGAAATTAGCTCTCTACTCGAGAAGAATCACAAAGTGCTGCGCTCGAACAGCTCTGCCAAGCCAAATCTGTTCAACCGCACCAGGGGGAGTAGCTAATGGGGAAATTAGCTCTCTGCTCGAGAAGGAAAAATACAAGAAATGATGCAATCGACCAGTTCTGCCAAACCAGATCTGCTCGACCGCACCAGGGGGAGTAGCTAAGGGGGAAATTAGCTCTCTGCTCGAGAAGGAAAAATACAAGAAATGATGCAATCGACCAATTCTGCCAAACCAGATCTGCTCGACCGCACCAGGGGGAGTAGCTAAGAGGGAAATTAGCTCTCTGCTCGAGAAAGGAATCACAAAGTGCTGCGCTCGAACAGCTCTGCCAAGCCAAATCTGTTCAACCGCACCAGGGGGAGTAGCTAATGGGGAAATTAGAAATATATGCAATCGACCAGTTCTGCCAAACCAGATCTGCTCGACCGCACCAGGGGGAGTAGCTGATATGGATAGAGGAAAGGGTTCCCATATAATAAAGTTAGAAGAATAAAAAAGATAATCAAAATACTCCATAGAGGGAATTCAGCAGAGCACGTGCAGGAGAAGTTCCAGCAGAGCACGTGTAGGAGAAGCTTCAGCAAAGCACGTGCAGAAGAAGCTCCAGCAGAGCATATGCAGAGGAAGTTCCAGCAGAGCACTCCAAAAGCAAAACCAGCAGAGCACGAACAGAACTCAGCAGAACAGAGCCAAGGAACAACTGACAGACGAACGGACGTAGAAGAACGAATGCAGACGAACGGATGCAGACGAACGGGAGCAACTGAACAGATTTCGTACACTCAAAGTAGAGGATAATAATGCAGGAAACAATGATGAAAAGCATGCCCTAGGGGTCTACTGACGTGGACAGAAAGAATAACAGAAAAAGGAATATTCTAGAGAAGGAGTGGTGTACATAGAGCTATAGAGGAAGTACCCAGCCAAGAAAACAAGGAAAATGGCTTAAGGAACAAGGAAAAAGAGAGGAGAAAATGGCAGAAATGCCCTCCCTCCACCTTTTTTAGGGAACTAGTATAAATAGAAGGAAAAATGTATTCCAAAGGGACTTTGGCACAATTTTGATCTCCAATACAAAGAATATCTTTCCAATTCTTAAGAAACAAGTTGTCATTTTACTATTTCATTAGCATTTGTTCTTAGTGTTATTCACTTTCTCAGCATTAACAACATTTTGATTATCCATGTTCATGTTCATTTTTGTTGACATCTCAACACAAGTAAACCGGAACCCACTTATCTCTTTCATTATACAAGGATCTCAACCACTCGTTGTTTTACATACCATACTTCCCCAAAAATTCTATCCATTTCGTCTCGAAAGTCTGGATTGTAAGGCTGTCGTACACTATTCCATTAAATTCAATCGTGCATCTGTAAAAATCTTCGACCCCTCTAAACTTTTGTTGGAACTTTGAAAGAATGTGCCATATGCAATATCAATGGATCGTGTCTGTCATCAAATCTCGAATTGCTATCTTGATGCTTTCACATTGGTCTGTGATTATTGCAGTAGGATGAATATTACCCATTGCCATAGCCAATTGGAAAAAAGTCATCTAAAGGATGATGCGTCTGAGTCACCAATGCACATCCTAATAGTATCGAATGCCCATGATGATTAACACCAACAATTGATGCAAAAGGCATTAATCATGTTAAAATAAATATTAATACATCCTAAACTGTAATAAATCATCCGATTTTATTTTTATTTTTTTCCATCACTATTTTAATTTTTGACTTTATCTATATTTTTTCCATCACTATATTTTATCTATATTTTCCTATCACATCCTTATTAATCATATGATAACAGGAAGACACAATTTATCAATGCAAGTGTTTCAACGTCCAATTAGCCATCATTTACAAACTAGTCTTACAAATTGGAAACTCATCTCAGACACGTATGTGCTTATTGTAGTACTGTAGTAGGTGGGACGACAAAACTACACTTACAGATGAAATAGCCATGCAAGCACCAGCAAACCATGCACATATATAAACCCTAAACCCAACAAATAGAATAGTAAGCATCAGATATTAAACATTATAATTTGAATCTGTTGACGAGGTATGTTGTGTCAAAACTGATGACATCGTGAAACTCTTCGTATGCAGCCCTGCTTCTCGAATGAATCCATAAAACGTTACATAACCTGCCCTCTAAATCAATGTCCATCGAATAAAAGAAATTTCTATCTTTTAGTTGTAGTCGAATGAACATCTTTCTAATTGCTTCTGCATCTCCATCACCGAGCCTCAACCGTCTTCTCTCCTCAATGAAATTCCTACAGTCTTTAGGAAGACATCCCAAATTTTGAGGTCCTCCACATTGTACCTCTAATAGTCTCATATTTTTACAAGGCCTTATACCTGCATTAATGACATTTAAACATACGGATGAAAAAATATAAATTCTTTCTAATCATTTTTACAAAACTGTACCGGCAATATCATTTGCTTCCAATTGCCTTTTCATGTGCACGGACAAATGCCTATGAGCTGGCATTAACGGTGAAAATGTTGGATCAATATCATGATTGTGCTCAGTAACAATCTTTGTCACCATCCAACACCCATTCTCTAGTTTTTTAGCATTCAACCGTGCTTTGCAATCGACCTTTTTAGAAGACTTTTGAGCCTTGGATTTTCCGGCCTTATCACATACCATAAGCGCATACTTGTAATCTGCTTCATTTTATTTCTTGGATGTTCTTTTCACGACGCTAAATCTCATACGCCTATCGTGTTCTTGATAAGCATCAAATAAGCTATTAAGATTGTCGAACAACATACCATAGACTAATGTACTTGTTTCATCTTCTACGGTATTTTCCGACGATCCCACTAGATTATTGGACATAGAGGCTTGACTTGAAGATTGGATATATTCACCTTCGTTACGGTTATCTTCACCTTGGATGGATTTGACTGATTTTGTGAGAGATTATCTTGAACAACCGCATCATGATGAATGGATGAAGAAACATTATCCATGGTTGATTAATTCTACAGACGGTCTTTTTTGAAAGAAATATTCTAAGTTGGTAGTATGGGAGGAGAATTATTTCAGCTAATATATTCACTTAGTAATACTATTTTTTACAATAAATTAATAATATTAATAATTATTATGTGGGTTGTCTAATTTGAAAAGGAATTCAAAAATAAAATAAAAATACACAATAGCACAATCTGGATAGTGCTCCACTAAGTAATCTTTATGTTGCTTTACCGTTTCATGGAGAAGTGTGCTTAGCGGCTGCATAACTGAGGGAACTAACTTTACATAATTGAAGGAATTAATTACTGTTTCATGATGCACTACTTTAGTGGCCAAAAACTATAAGGACTTTAATGTACTTTACTAAGGCAAAAACTTATATATCTCTGGGGCATATATCTAGGTGTTATATATGTGTTCTTCAGGTGTTATATATATATTCTGCAGGTGTTATGTTTTTTGGTGTTATATATATACTCTACATGTATCATATTTATATAAGAGTATACATGTGATACCTGAAAATTATACACATTATACATGTAGAGTGTGTATTTAACACCAATATAATGATTAATTTGGGGGCACCGTGCCCCCGGGGCACACAAGTGTCACTCCTTTACTAATTAATTTTTATTTAATTTAAATTTCTGGATATCCAAATTCTGGATACCTATCATTATCCATATAATTTTCAATGTTACTTTGGTAATATTGTAGTAACAAGTTTTGTGTAGTAATTAAATAAAAACACAAAAAGTACACAATTTGTATTTATTTAAATACGAAAAACTTTTTGAGCTACAATATGTTTAATACTTTGGTTCTTTTCTTTGATTGAATATGGAATTTGGAGTGGAATCTCAATCGAATTTTCTCCAAATTTGAATTTGACTTAAATAACGGCTTGATTTGAGGGCAGGGCACCTTCTTTTGAATTAAGTGACGGATTTTGGTGACCTTCAAGAACAACATCGTCCTATTTGTTGACACTTGAAAAGAAGGGTTTGACACATGTTTGACACTTTGATGAAATAACACCTCGAAAATTGCCCTATAACACTTGAAAATCATACTTTTGAAACTTGATTTCTTCAATCACTGTGTTGTATAGAATGGTGATGAAATAACATTCCTATTTATTTATATACGTTGATGAAGAGTCCTGATAGATTATAGTCTTAAAGCAAACATATCTAATTGTAATACAAATTAAAATATATGATGGTAAATTTTGTAAACTGATTGACATGGCTTTGATATAAGGCTTCATTTGGATAGGTGAATTTGAGGAGGGATTTGAAATCCATTGTAGCAAATTCATCGCTAGTGTTTGGATGCATATGGATTTGAAATCCATGATTTTCATTTTAAACTAATTTTGAAGTTATTTTGATGGATTTCAAATCCTTGAAAAAATTTGAAATCAACTATTTTCAAATTCTAAATTTCAAATCACCCTATTCAAATGGAGATTTTATAAGCACGCGAACCAACATATTGTTTTCTATTTCGAAGAAAATAAATACGGTAGTTAATTATTAATTATTTATTTTTTCCTACGGTAGATAATTCAACAATTAATTGGTTGAGGAGCACTACATAATTACAAATATAATGGATCCAGACAAGCCCACTGGGCTCATATCCCCTAGCCCTATTAATAATTAAACTAAGACTGAGTACATCTGCTAATGGGCTCTCAGTATAAAACGCAAGACAGATATTGGTGAATTTGGGCTGGACCCAACTTCAGTTTAGTGGGCCCTGAACTTTGTTCAACCAACCAACATATCTCATTAGAGAATTATAGAATTTTTTTTAATCAAAGAATTAATTTTACGAAAAAATTCACACACACGTAAGTGTATTAAAAATTAGTTTTATCTACATTCGAAATTTAATTGGAAAGACATTTTCGAAGTACATATAAAAAGAATTTAACTGAACTTTGAACCATTAAACGATTTTTTTTTATATCGTTATACTAATATGAGCTTCAAAGTTTCGCTTTTAAAGTGTAAGTAAATGTGGTGTTTAATTTTTATAGATTCGAGTTATGAAAAATATTAATTTAGAGTTTGAAAGATGAAAACTATTAAATTGAAATATGAGAATGAAACACCGTTATAATTTTCTATCACGGTGCCATCTTCCTTTTTTTTTTTTTTTAATGCTGATGTGGTTGTCTGATGACGCTAACGTGTATTTCAAATACCACCTACATAAATAAGAAAAACAAAACATTCCTTTATTTTATTAGTTATTATATTTGATAAACTATCCAATTAAATACATAATTTATTGGTTTTTATATACTTTCAATACCTATTTCAATCAAACTACTATCATATATATTTGAGTAAGTCACATGTGAGTCCGTCTCACGGATCATTTCATGTGAGACGGGTCAACCCACACTTCACAATTTACATATAAATTTGTGAATATGAATTTGGTTAATAGGTAAAAAGGATCCATCTCACGATAATCATTCGTGAGATCGTCTCACACAAGTTTTTGTATATATATTTAAACAATGTCAATGAACACAAAATATTATCAAACAAATATTTATTATATTATCAACACAAATAAATATTGCAAAGTCAATGATATTATATATGATACAATATTGCAAAATATTGATATTGATTACAAGACAAATACTTTTATGCATGCACCCAAGTCGACCCATCCACGCGTCCAAAAAATACGCTCCCACACGCATTTGATGAGCTCTCACGGCCCCCATGCGCCTGGGTGGATGCGCTCAAATCCACCCAAATTCGCATCAGGTGTCATATCTTTATGTTATGTTAGACATACATTTATGTTATTTTAGTCATACCTTTATGTCCTGATTTCATACCCACGTTATTTTAGACATACCTTTATATTATGTTAGACATACCTTTGTGTAAGATTTTGATGAATGACAAAACATGTAATAGATTAGAAGCCTAGGATTTTGTGTATTAGATTTTGTTGTAATATTTTATATATTAGGATCAGGAGGCTTGAAGATCGAAAACTAGAAATTGAAGACCTTGCTACACCAAAATTGCGAAGACAAAAATAATACAGCAGGCTGCTTCGGATAAGATGCTGGTTGCAAAATTAACCACGGATGCTGAGATGAATGGAGAGGAGACTGAAGCATCAGGAAGCTACAGCTACCTGAGAAGTAGCGGTTATCTTAAAAAATGTGCATAAAAGTTTACGTAGGCATATAAGCCGCAGTTGCAACCAACCAAGAAGTGCAACGTATCAAAAGGTAAAAAGGAAAGTTAAAAGATGTGTCAGACTGGGACGGCGATTGCAGCTTCTAAGTGACAGCCTGAAAAAACAGTACACGGTCAGATCAAGAAATGTCACATCACTCCAAAGAAGCAGCAAATTAGATGATCTCTCTAACGGACAAAAATTCAAATTGCCTATAAATACAAAAGGACTGGGACTTGAACTGCACCTGAAACTCTTGCAATCAAACGCTCAAGATATACACTGAAGATCATTCCGTTGTGCATAAAAACTCTAAGTGTGAAGCTGCAGCAACAAGTTTACTGTAAGCAGAACAAGTTTGCTGTAAGCAGAACACTAGATTGCCAAACTACTGTAAGCAGTGATAGCTTACAGCAGCTTGCAGCGAATAGAGAAAAAGTGTGAAAAGAGAAAGAGGTTCATTCACCCCCATCTGAACTTCTGTAACCACTTGGGACTAACAAGTGGTATCAGAGCGGGCTGGGTTAAAAACCAACTCGTCTGGTTGCCTACCAAGGCCTACCCGAGACCATCTTTTTTGTTTTGTGCCTAAGTGTTATTATCTGTTTTGTTCATTATGGATTTTTTGCATGCTAAGCTGCCTATGTTTACTATTGAGGATTATGATGACTGGAAGATCAGGATGCAGACACACTTATCGGCGATGCATGATGAGATGTGGTACGTTATCATGGAAGGGCCCCTACCATTACAAAGCCAAATCTGGTGTTTGCCAGAGAAATGAGAGAAGAAACTATGGAGAAGGAAGGTGAAAAAGACAAGGATGACGTTGAAGGTGAAGTAGCTAAATTCGAGCCACCCAGGATGCAACCATACATTGAAAAGCCTAAACAAGAAAGGACTACTGAAGACGGGAAGAGATCTAACTTGGACAACATAGCGAAGAATGTGATGTTTCTCACCTTAGACAAATGAACATTTAGCAAGGTGAAGACATGCAACACCGCTAAGGAAATTTGGGATAAGCTGGAACAAATCTGTGAAAGAACAGAGCTCACAAAAGACAACAAGATTTTCACTGCCACTCAAAAGTTCGAGTTGTTTGAGATGAAAGATAATGAAACCTTGGAGCAACTTGACCTAAGGTTTACAGGAATAGTGAATGAGTTCGAGTCTTTGGGAAATAGCTACTCACAAAAAGAGAAGAACATGAAAGTTCTCAGAGCACTGCCAGCAGAGTGGGATAGCGAAACCACTGTAATCCGTGTCTCTATGGATTTGAAGTCTATGAGTACCTTCGATGTATTCTCAGATCTCAAAGCCTTTGAATTTGATATCAACAGAAGGAAAAGGAACAGGACGAAGGCAGCAGTAAAGTCACTGCACTTGCTGCAAGGAACACAAAAGAAAATCCTACTATAACCAAATAGTTACAGCAGAATTTGCTACAGTTGCAGAGGACGATATAGCGCTGCTACTAAAGAAATTCTCAATATTGTATCATATATAATATCAATAACTTTGCAATATTTTTTTTGATAATATACACCGAATAAATATTTAGATGACAATATTTTTGTGTTGATTGACATTGTTTAAATATATATAATAGTAGAGTTGGTCATCTGTGCACCGAGTGCATATACAATTCGGATCGGATCCAAGTCAACCTGGATCTGCACACTTTTTATTTTATTTTTTCGTTTCAGGCTGATACCTTAATGTTATATGAGTGTGGCATTTATGTTATATAAGTGTGACCTGTATAAATGTAGTGACGTTTATGTATAAATCGGCTGAAAATTTCTAATTTTTTTCATTTTTCCCTAAGTTATGGATCATAAAGGTCATGATATTTGTACATAAAGGTCACAACAATAAAACATAAAGGTCTCAACCTGAAGCGAAAAAACCTGAAAATCTTCAATTTTTTCTAAGTTACTGAACATAAAGGTCATAATATTTATATATAAAGGTTACACTTATATAACATAAAGGTAGTGGCCTGAAACGAAAAAAAAAAAAAAAAGGAAAACTCAGATGCACGGATTCGGGTCGGGTCTCCCCAGTTGCACTAATCTTGATTCGTGCACCTGATGCACAGAAAAATTTGTCATGACAGTAATTTGATTGAAATATTTTTTTTAAGTATATAAAATCCATAATTTACCATATTTATAGACCGCTATAAGAGTCCATGAGTCATGTATATGCTAAGCAGAAGAAGAGTTCACGCATGAGCATAATTCATAAGAGTTGACTCATACAGAATTCAAGTTGAAGATTTGACTAGTTTCACTTTTTGATTTTTTATTATTAAAACAATATAGGGTTAATTTAACTTTCAAACTTAATTTAATTCATTTATTAATATACAATATCTCTCAAATATATTATTGTAAAAACCTGAGTTTATATTATCATCAAAACTTTTGTGCACTTGATATATGAATCCTAGATTCATGCACCCAACTGGAAACGGATTCAGACCTGACCCGGTCACCCGGATCTAATAATATAATTTTTTTTATTTTTTTCCATTGTTTGAATCTGAAGCGTGTTATTTTTGGTATTAGGTGTTATATATATATATATATATATATATATATATATATATATATATTCTATGATTTCATGTTATGTGATTCAGTGATAGGTGTTATATATATATATATATATACACACTCTTTAGGTGTTACATATATGTTATTGAGGTATAACATATATAGTGATATGTGTTATATATATACTCTATAGGTGTTATATATATACTCTTTAGGTGTTACATATATGTTCTTGAGGTATCACATATATAGTGATAGGTGTAATATATATAGTCTATAGGTGTTATAAATATACTCTTTAGGTGTTACGTACATGTATATTCTTGAGGTATCACATATATGGATTCCATATTATATTCTTGAGGTATCACATATATAGATTCCATATTATGTGATTCAGTGATAGGTGTAATATATAGGTGTTATACAAATACTTTGTAGGTGTTACATATATGTTCTTGAGGTATCACATATATAGATTTCATATTATGTGATTCAATAATATGTGTTATATATATACTCTTTAGGTGTTACATGTAGGTGTTGGTGTGGATCCTGTCAACTCATTATCTTCAAAAATTAAGTCTTCCAAGTTAGTCATGTTCCCAATCTCAACAAGAATGAAATCTCTGATTCCAAATGCAATGAAACTCTGAAGAGAAGTCATAGGCTTAGTTTCAAATGCAATATAATGGTATCCTTAATTTATCAGAAGAAGAAGGCAGAAGATGAAGAAAATTGTCATCCTTTACTTTGGCTCCATGTATCAGAAGAAAATAATCTGCGTGTATCCACCCCACCGATGACAGCGATGATGAGTAACTCATTCTCATCCCTCGCTGCCACCAAGCCTATTCTCTACCTCATTTAGAAGTAAATTTCAATCCTCTGTTTGGGTCCATCGAGGACTGTTAGTGTCGCCCATGGAAGAAAAAGAAGAAGATGATGATGAGAAACAAAATTAGGGTTTAAGAAAGAAGAAGAAAGGAAAAGAGAAGATGAAAAGTAGTGAAGAGCAGGAGAATAGGAGAAGAAAAAGGACAAAGGAAAAAAAAATAGAGGATTAGGGCACGCACTAGAGAGAGGAAAAAAAAGTAATATATATGTGTGTGTGTGGGCCAGGTCAGGTCAGGTCGCTACTCATAAAGTATAACAGTTTATCCCACATTGAATAACCAACCAAAATAGTATTGAAGTCATCATTTATAAAATGTGTGGTTTTATCCCACATTGGATGCAATCTATTTGAATATATTTAAGTATGTTTTGATGAGACAAAACCTTAGAAAAGTAACCCTCAATCTATCAGCATAATCTATCTGATAAGATTACTGCAACAAGGTTACTACAAGAAGATACAGCAGAGAAAGTTTCAAAGAATGGATACTGCAGAGAATGGTGAAAGGAATCCGGTAAACTAAAACGATATTGCTTACTGCAGGAAGCTACCTGGAAGAGACCATGCCAAGCATACTGCAAAGCAGCAAGCTACCGAAGACTCAAGCTACCTGACAGGAAGCTACCTGGAAGAGACCATACCAAATCATACTGCAAAGTAGCAAGCTACAGAAGCTTCAAGCCACCTGACAAAGCAAGTTTGGGAAAGAAGCTCCAAAGCAAGCATGAGAAAGAAGTTACAAAGCAAGTAAGGGAATGAAGCTGAAAGTTACCAGTAGAGAGAAAAGGAACAGAGCCAATCAAATGAAGACACGTGGAAAGTAAAAAACTGGCGTGTATCAAAAAGAGAATGGCACATTAAATACTGGGAACCTACCCATCTTCAACGGGCAGATTTCCTACATCTATAAATAGAAGACTGAAGAGAGTAAGAAGTAGAGAGAAGAGCGCATAGAAAAAGAGAGATGGAAGTGGGGGAATGAAGAAGAAGAGATAAGAGAGTGTATAAAAGATCAAAAGAAGAGAAGAAAGCTCAAACACTCTAAACCCCAGAAACACTAGAATACTCAGTCGTTTAGTCATGCAGCAAGCTACAACAGAGCAACCTGCAAAAGAAGTCGAAGCTTGCTGCATCCAAGTTGAAGAAGAAGACAAACCTTTTAAGGACTGTCTCGAAGTGCTTAGTGCTAGTACTAGGGTCCTGATAAGCTATTCACTTTTTTGAAGAAGAAAGTAAGGATCCTGAGTGGGTCAGGTAGGATCCTGTGTGGGTCAGATAGGAGAGTAGGCAAGCAGTTGTGAATAGGTTTACTACTTACTTGTTAAGTCTGTGTTGTAATAGATAGGGCTATTTAAATCAACAAGATTAACAAATGTTCCCTCTTGAGAAGAGGCAGAAAGGATGTAGAAGGATTACTCCACCTTCGAACCTCTGTATATCTATACGTATGTTTGTGCTTACCTTTCTAACTGCATATCCTGTATCAGATGCACACCTTTCGTACTTGTGTTTTCAATGAAAGAAAGATTCCGCATTATAACTCTGATAACTTCTAATTAACCTCTCAAAAGGTTACTGCTTATGGACTTAAGTCATTTGGAGAAAAGTTTGAAAATTGAGTAGACTTATTCACCCCCTCCTCTAAGCATACTGCCACTTGGGACCAACACAATCAAAATATTATTGGATCATACATCATTATAAATGTACTAATGCTTTCAATTGTAGTTGTTTAACAAAATCTTAAATTTCAAAAAACTAAATTAAACAAAAGTAAAAAATTTCAAAACAATTCGGTTAAACCTATTTTTACCGGTTAATCTGATTTTTTATCGGGTTTGACCGATTTTATACGATTTGATCGTGAATCTGGTTTTGGGGGTTTAGATGGGCCAGACCAGTGACCTTATATGCTTAACCTTTCCGCCTGTTTTGTTTTCTTCTAAAATCAACAAGTCTCTAAACTTGGAGAATGACTCACTTTTATTCTTCATGGTGAACACCCCAACTTTTGTAGAGAAATCATCAATAATAGACATAAAATACCTTGCTCCATCATGAGTGGAAGTTCTAGAAGGACCCCATACATTAGAGTGAATGTAATCCATGCATGCATCAGTAGTGTGTTTACCTTTACTAAAACTACTCTTCTTAGATTTACCAAGAATGCATTGATCATATGCCTGAAGTTTTGTGATAGATTTGTTACCTAGAAGTTTCTTCTTTTCCAGCTCCATGAAAGCCCTTCTCTCCAATATGAGCAAGTCTTCCATGTCAGGTGTTTGTTTCATCACTGCTTATGGCCAGACAAAGCTTAGTAAGCTGAAACAATCTCACCCTCCAAGGTGTAGAGCTCATTCACCTTTCTTCCTTTCATAATGGATCTTTCATCTTTGGTGATTAAGATTTCACCCTGTGGGTCTTGAACTCACAACCTGCAAATGTTAGAAAACCAAGGGAAATCAAGTTTCTTTTGAGTTCAGGTATGTACCTCACATTGGATAAGTGTCTGATACTTCTACCATGCAGCTTTAAAGAGATAATCCCAATGTCTTGTACTCTGTATGAATGATCATTGCCAAGGAGAACCAGTCTTCCATCTTCTGGCTTCAACTCCTAAAACGAAGAATTAACTGGGCACATATGAAAGATGCATACTGAATCCAGCACGCACTCCCTTGACATCTTTCTAGTGGATATACACAGCATACTGACACTTTTATACCCTTGTTAGGCCACTGCAGCTTCCTGTTTCATATTGTTGTTCTTTGCATTCTTTCTTTCTAGGCAGTTATTCTTGAAATGACCCTGCTTATGGCAGTGAAAGTATTTCTTCTTCTCAATGTCTTCATCAAGCTTTGCATCATTAGAGCCTGATTTGTGGTCTCCTTTCTTCTTGTTATGGCCTGAACCCCTTTTCTGAGTTTTACCCTTAACAACATGTCCTTCGCCAAGGTTCTAAACCTTTGATTCAGAGGATGATGAGCTAAGGATTTTAGATTGTATAGCTATCATTACTACATCAAGGGTTAGTGGGATGGTTCTTCCATAGACAAGGGTATCTTTGAAGCCCTTAAAGGATTTTGGCAATGAATTTTAGAAGTAGTACTAGGGCCTTATCTTTATCAGTTATCTTCTCACTGATGCATTCAAGATCATCAATGATCTTTGAGAAGTCATCAGGTTGATCTGCAAGTTTCTTGTCCTCAGTGATTCGAATGGCAAAGAGTTTCCTCTTTGTGAGATAAATTGATCACTTCTACTTTATCCATACTTGTAGGGCAGTTTCTTCCTTGAACACATCTCTCAAAACTTTGTCACTTAAACGCAGCAAGATTGTGTTATGTGCCTTCATGTCAATCTATTTCCACTTCTCAGCAGCCTCTGAAGATGATGGTTGATCTTCTTGTTACACCAACGCGTTGTGTAGCCCGTTCAGAATAAGCAAGGCCTTCATCTTCACTCGCCACATGTTGAAATCAGATCTTTCCGGAAAACTTCTTTATGTCGACCTTCATATAGCCCATCGTTTCCAGAAATTCTTTCCATAGACGGTGCCAATTTGATGGGTTATGAACACAAATCAATTAAACACAACAAGATCTTCAATCGAACACAACAGCTCAAACACACACTTGCATGCAACCATGCAACATCATAAACTTAAAACCAAGAAACGAACGCAAATACACCAAGATTTTTATGTGGTTCGGCCGATGATCGGACCTACATCCACGACGATGGATATCGTAGTGGAATTCACTCAAACAAAAAAGAATTGTATAGATTACAAGCACTCAAACGTTTAGGGTTTTCTATCTATCAAATATAAACCTTAATCGATCTATTGTCACAAACCGCTCAAGGAAACAAAGTTAGATTACAACTGGTATATGTTAGCTATATATAAAGATAAAGCCCTCAATCAATTTCACGATTGGATCAACGGTCGAGCTTGAATTTTTGTTTTGAACTCTAAGTTCTGCGTTGCAGCCCTAATAAATCCCTAACTAACATGGACCGGTCATAACTGCCAATTTGCTTCTTTAGTCCGATTTACCCGGTTTTCCACCGATTCTTACTGACTCGAAACCGATTCCTAATTCCTCTCAAATTTCCGAGTTAAACCAACTACACATAAACCCTTGAAACCAATTGACACAAAACTATAGTATTATCTTATTGCGCTCCACTCTCAACTTAATTAATTACTTACCTATATTGCAGATATATATATATATATATATAACTGGTCATAACTGCCAATTTGCTTCTTTAGTCCGGTTTACCCGGTTTTCCACCGATACTTGCTGACTCGAAACCGATTCCGAATTCCTCTCAAATTTCCGAGTTAAACCAACTACACATAAACCCTTGAAACCAATTGACACAAAACTATAGTATTATCTTATTGTGCTCCACTCTCAACTTAATTAATTACTTACCTATATTGCAGTTATATATATATATATATATATATATATATATAGATTTTGGAATATACAATAAATATTTAATATTTGAGGTAGCTAGCTAGGCATGGGGACCAAACAGATGATCTCACAGGCCCTGCCAAATCAGAGTTAATGCATTTTATATTACTCAACATACCAAACCCTAAATCAATCACCCTAAAAATGAGAAATGATGTATGTCTACTGGACTTACTGTTAATTTCTGTAAAATAAACGATATAGTACTTTATTTGTCAGTAATTAATAAATTTGCATGTTATTTAAACCCGAAGAGGTGAGGACACACTATAAATAAACTAGATCTCTAATACTTATTATTCAATTTGTGCATATCCACATATATATAAACACATAAAAAGGACAATTGTCCTAATATAATTCATAGTCAACATACATATATATAGACACTACTTGATGAGCCAACAAGACAAAAAAATGTTATGTTTTTATAAGGTAACGTAATTACTCGAAATACAAGCTTGGTAACCTTTCTCAACCATATATACATACATATATATATATATAAGTTTATGTAACTAATGAATATTAACAATGTTCTCAAGTAGGGTTAATTAACTTTAAATATATTGAAAGAGTACATAAATAAACATTAGATATGGAGGAAATATATGAGGAATGTGTGAATACTCTAGTCTACCTTCTTTAGTGTGCTCTTGCATTATTGGTGTGCAGTAGTTTTCTGTATCAATAAATGAAAGCTTTCACAATGTTTGAAAGAATATGGACCAACACAGATTTCTAACATTTATTGTTTTCTAAGGAATGTTTTAGGAAAGAAGAGTAGCTAGCTACTTCAGTTAACTGTTTAATTTATGCACACCTTTAATTTGTTTAATTTCTTTGAGTTTAATTAATTTTATTATATTGTAAGGTTCCGTTTGGATAGAGTGATTTGAAATTTAGGATTTGAAATCCAATTATTTCAAATCCTCCCAAGTTGGAGTAGATTTCAAATCCACCAAAATGACTTGGAAATTAACTCAAAATGAAAATCATCCAAACACTACAGATGGATTTGCTACCATGGATTTCAAATCTCTCCTCAAATCCATCTATCCAAATTGGCTCTTACATTATTGTTCATATATATATATATATATATATATATATTATTGTCCAATTCCTCATATATAAGATTATATATATATGATCAGAGCAATTAAAGAATGTGTTCACTTTTAATTCAATGATGTTATTGTTAAATCTGATTCCAACTATGTATGATTGTGTTTAGCAGAATTAATATTTAGTAAAATACCCTATTCAATAATTCTTCTTCTCTTTTTAAGATTTTTGGGTGGGTGTAATGCACTTACTATGGTCCCTTTTTTCTACCCATTGTAAATAGTACTACACCAACTTTTTTACCCACAATCTTAAAAAGAAAAAACAAAAACAAAAACATATTTTTTACCTATTATGTGGAAAGGTTAAATTAAGAATTATTTTTTTGTGCGTGTAAAATAAAGCATATTTTTATATAATGTCGTTTTATGGATTTCATTTCATAAGATAGATCACTTGATGCGGTCAATCTAAGCAACATATTTAAGTTCATACTCTTATATATAATAGGTAATATTTTTGTATCATATAGTATTTTTATATATATGAGATAATAATTTTTTTAAGAAATTATAATTTGACACATAATGTTGCACAATATGTTAGTGTTCATCGAGCATTATTTTTATGCATATTATAATGTAATATCTGGTTTGATTATTCTAAGAGTAAGTTTTACGTGAGACCGTCTCACGGATCATTTTATGTGAAACGAGTCAATTCACAATTAACACACACTTCACAATTCATTTATTAATTTATGGAAATGGGCAGGGTTAGTAGGTAAAAAGGATCTGTCTCACGAAAATTATCCGTGAGACCGTCTCACACAAGTTTTTGTATTATTCTAAAACCATGATTGATTTGAGAAATTATAATTTAACAAGTAATATTTTTGTGTGAATGATATAATATTTTTGTGTGAATGATATAATGCGTTTGAAAAATTATATAGTTTAGGTAATATACATAATCTTAGTTTATAAAAGTATTGTCTTTATGTGTATTGAGTAATATATTTGCTTGATTCCATATATAATTTCAAATCAATGATTATTTTGAGAAACACTGCTATGAGACTAATAAGTGTCATTTTTTTGTTATATTTTTGCGTATGTTTATGTGTTCATTTGCACATGTTTATGTATGTTTCTATAGTGATTTATTAGTTACATTTGATGGTTTTGTGTTTTTAGTGCAAAAATCGCAAGTTTCAGCTTACATGCGCAGTTGTGGAAGAAATGACATATCTCACGATCTAGAAGTTCGAATTGGAAGATCTAAATTTTGATGGAAAGCTAAGGAAGAGATCTACAACTTTTATGTTGAACACCTTTTCCAATTCGTTCTCCAAGAAAGTAGAATATATTAAGAGAAGACGGAAGTTGTACGTTCCGTTTTTTGTCGTGATAGGGCTATAGTATTTTGATCATAACTTTATCTAGAAGACTGCTATTGAGGTGAAATTTGTGGCATTGGAAAGCTAACTTCAAGACCTACAACTCTCTTGAAAACCTCAAAGTCAAATTCGGTACCACCAGCTCACGGCCGTACTATGGGACACGGTCGTGTCCCATTGCGCAGTAATACCAGTTCTGGTGCACGGTTGACCGTGTCCTAAGACACGATCATATCCGAGAGACTCCTATCTCGTCCCAAACTCGATTCTTGACGTATCTCACACTTCTAAACAATCTAGGAGACATCCAAGATGCTATATATACCCAAATTCGTCCCAAAAACAAGGGAGGACCATTCGTAGGGTAGGAAAAACATTCATCGAGAGAAAAACACATATTCTGAGAGCATCTGAAGAGGAGAAGAAGACTTCAAAGATCGAGGAATCGAGAGATCATCGTTCATATAGAGTTTTTCTTTATCTTTCCTTTAATATTTCATTTTGATATGATATTTTCAATCTTGTCTATGAGTTTGTTGATATCCATGTTTGACTAGTTTTCCATGGGTTTCTAGGACTTGTTAGTAATCTTAGTTGAATCTGATGGATCTTTGATTTTAATTCAATTTCTTAATTCTTTATCCTATTGATGTGTTTATGGTTTGATTGCTTATTTGATTATGTAGCCACTAATCGAGCATGTTTAAGTAATTAAGTCAAAATTCGAGAGATGAGATTTAATTATGGAAAAGTAAACACATGACATGTAGGATGCATTAGATTGAGAGATTAATGACCTATGTGATGAGATTAATCCTAGGTGCTTTTGGGAGTTGTTTTGTTTTATCAGATCGAGTAGAGATACTTCTAATAGCATAATAATCAATCGGTTAACTAACTTGAGAGAGTTGTTAATTCGATATGTGTGATTGCTCATATAGGATAATTAATCATTGAATTGGACTGGTTAAGTGATATCATGATGAGAATTAGATGAAAGCATGTTCTAAAACCTGTCTCAGTTTTATCTGCTTGTCTCCGTGGATTTATCTGTTTTTTTGTTTAGTGTAGTTTATTTAAAATATTTGATATCTGATAATCTACATAAAATTAGGGGTTAAATTTGGGTAATCGATTATTTCTAAATAATAGTCTCTGTGGGATCGACATTGCTTACCGTGTCTACAATCTACACCGTACACTTGCGGTAGTAGCCTAAAGAAATTGGTGGACAGAGATGGTCTTAACAAATAGTTTTCATGAGACTGATCATTTATACCCATTAGGCAAACATATTTATAGTTTTCGTGAGACAGATTATTTTTATTCATTACATTGGTGTGAGACGGTCTTACGGATAGTTTTCGTGAGACGGATCATTTATATCCATTACCCAAACATATTCATAGTTTTCATGAGACAAATCATTTTACCCATTACACAACCATATATTCACATTTTTATATGTGAATTGTGAATTTTGTGATGTGGGTTGATCAATCTCACATAAAAGGATATGTGAGACACTCTCATATAAGACTTACTCATATACGCATAAAAATTGGCATTAGACTTTCTCACAGATAGTTTTCATGAGACGGGTTCTTTTTTCCAATTATGATCAGAATCATTTCCATTAATTTATACACGAAGTGTGAGTTGTTGGTTACCAGTCTCAACAACATAAAACTCACTCATTAATATAATAATTTAATGTGTATCATATAATACTTTTAAAAATATACATAATATATTACATAAAATTAAAATATATCATTTGTCATGTTAGTTGAATTTGAAGCTGACATGATGAATCTTCGGGTGAAAGATGGATGACACTAACACGTTCATGATTGTAATAGCTTCGAAGATATACATTACTCAATAGAAAAGGATGAAACTAACATTTATGAGTATTTTGTTGGAAACATTTGAAGTATGTTTTGATGAAACAAAACCTTAAGTAAGTTTAACAAGCATAACCAATCTTAGGATAGGTTAATGCGACAGAGTTACTGCAGAAGACAGAAAGATCAGAGAAAGTGTCAAAGGAAGGACACTGAAGAGAACGGTGAAAAAGGAATCAGGTGAACTAATAAGGATACTGATGACTACAGGAAGCTACTGGAAGAGACCTCACCGAAGCAGAATGCAGCGAGACAGGAAGCTACCTAAGAGACCATGCCGAAAGCATACTGCAGGAGCAGCATGCTACAAGAAGCCTCAAGTCACCTGAAGGAGCAAGCAAGAGAAGGAAGCTCTAGAGTGAAACAAGAGGAGGAAGCTACAAAGCAAGCATGGGAAGAAAGTCAAAAGTTACCGGTAGACACAAGAAGTTACCGGTAGAGAGAAGAGAAGAGGAGTCAACCAGAAGAAGACACGTGGAAAGCAAAAAGCTGGCGTATGTCAGAAGTGAGGAGCATCAATGATGGAAATCTGCCTACCTTCAACGGGCATATTTCATAACCTATAAATAAGAGGAAGACTGAACACTGAGAGTGCGCAAGAGAGAAGAGAACGAGCACAACAGAATATACAAGCTCGCAGAGAGAAGTGCAAAATGAAGGGAGAAGAGCTCAACAGAGAGAAGACTCATAAGAAGAAAGCGCAAAAAGAGGGGGAAGATAATATAGAAGAAAAGAAAGTGTTCAGAAGAGCAGAAGAAAAGAAGAAAAACTCAAACACTCCACACCCCAAAAGACGCATGCTCAGTCAGTCAGTCCAGCAGCAAGTTTCAGCAGATCAACCTGCAAACGAAGGCCAAGCTTGCTGCACCCAGTTGAAGAAAAAGAAGACAAACTCCTTCTAAAGGACTGTCTTGGAGTACTCAGTGCGAGGAGTAGAGTCCTGTTGAGTTTTCCACTTTCTAGAAGAGAAAGTGAGGACCCTGGGTGGGTAGAATAGGATCCTGTGTGGGTCAGTGGGGATAGTAGGCAAGCATTTGTGTGAAGGCTTGCTACTTACTTATTAAGTGGGGATTGTAATAGATAAGTTTATGTAAATCAACTAGTTTAACAAAGGTTCCCTCTTGAGAAGAGGCAGAGAGGATGTAGAATGATTACTCCACCTTCAAACCTCTGTATATCCTTGCGTCTGTCTATGTGTGCTTATTGCTTAACCTGCATACTCTATGATAAAGCAGCACATCTTCTATACTTGGCTCTACGATGAGAGAAAAGCTTCCGCAACCACTCTGATCAGTAACCTCCCAAAAGGTTACTGATCCTAGAATTGAACCAACAGAAAAAGAAAAGTTTGAAAATACAGTAGACTTATTCACCCCCTCTAAGTTTACTACCAACTTATTTGGGACCAACATATTTGTTCTTTGCAGTCTTAGTTAATGATCTCAAGTGGTTATAGTGTTTGATAAAATGCATAACTGAATATTAATCTGATTTTAAATCATTCGATTAATGTTTTCATATAATACTGAGCCATGAGTGTTAATCTTACATATTGACTGTCAATAAACTCTAACTATAACCAAAACTACAATTATTATACATTTAATCATTATAATTTAAGGATGTAAATATCTTGTGAGTACATTTTCAACAATGAAAATATTTTATAAATAAATTTAAGTAATTGTAATCAGGATGAAAATCGCATAATATTGATATTAGCTAGATTCTTACAATACAATTAGACAAAAGATTTTTTTTTTTTTAAAGGAAAAAATGGAGGAAGAATTTCTTTTTTTATTTGAAGTGAGAAAACTTATTTGTTAAGAAGAAAATATTCAACTAGTATCCACCCCGCGTGATACACGTGATTTTTCAAAAGAAATATTGTTAAGAGACTCACTACTAGAAATTACTAAACTAATGAGTAGAACAAAACTAAGTTAATAATAAGCCTAAAAATATAGGAAATAATAGTTTTTGGGGTTAAATTCAATTTTAGTCCATTTAAAATGCCACTGTCCAATTTTCGTCCACCATGGAAGCGGTTTTCAATTTTAATCCAATTAAGCTAAAAATCGTCACTATTTGATCCATTTTTGTCACTATTTCGTCCACCATGGAAACGGTTTTCAATTTTCAGTTTTCAATTTTAGTCCAATTAAGCTAAAAATGGATCAAATAGTGACAATTTTTGGCTTAATTAGACTAAAATTGAAAACCGCTTTCATGATAGATGGAAATTGGACAATGACTTTTTAAATGGACTAAAATTGAATTTTTCCCATTAGTTTTTGCTTGGAGCTAAGATCGCAACCTTCTTTCACCCACCCTGAATTTTAATTCATCAAAAAAAAGCAATTGTTGTAACAGACAAGTCAAAGAATATCAAGATTAATAAAGACAACTACATACATGGCTATCACATATCACACACAATTCAGACAACATAATATATTACCGTTGAATCATGGCTACCTTGATATAATATAAAAGAAGTTTACTTTGAATTTAAGAAATATAATAATTTAGAGAATATGGTAATCCAAAATGTTTTTAATTGAATAATATTTTATTAGTTAATTTAATGATTCTTTGAGCAAAATCTGTGGGTACGTATGTATAATTTAACTATATGTTACATCTAAATTAAACTATAATCGAAATCCATATAATAATAAGACATAAGATACAATATATTTAGAGTTTTTATTAATTCATATGTATTATCATAAACTAACATCACATTTTTTATTAGTATTTTATTTTATAAATTAAAATTAGGAAACAACAATTTTTTCTAGAATTTACTATTATTTTCTTTAAAAAGTATTTTTAAAATCCTTGAATTACTATTAAAATAATAGTAAAATCCTTCAACACATCCATAGATCTCGAGTTGATAAATTTCAAGCTCCACATCAATAATTAACTTATTGAGAGTAACACTTATGTGTAACTGGGCACAGTGCCCCCAACTTGACAACTACATAATGTTAGATATATATTTTTCAAATATCATATGTACACTCTTAAAGTATTACTTACATACAAAACAAAAAATTGATACATTTAGTAAACAAGCAAGTAATACCTTAAGGAAATACACGTGACATCTGAAGAGTATATATCTAAGCGCAAATGTTGTAGTGCACCAGGTGCACGGATCTGGATTGGTGCAACTGGGGCGACCCGACCCGGATCCGCGCACCTGGATTTTCCTTTTCTTTTTTTTTTTTTTTTCGCTTCAGGCTGTTACTTTATATTGTAAGGATATGACCTTTACGTTATATAAATGTGACCTTTATTTATAAATGTTATGACTTTTATGTTCAGTAACTCAGGAAAAAAATGAAGATTTTCAGGTTTTTTCGCTTCAGATTAAGACCTTTATGTTGTATTGTTGTAACCTTTATGTACAATTCTTGTGAACTTTATGTACAAATATTATGACCTTTATAATCCATAACTTTGAAAAAAAATCAAAATTTTCAAAATTCAGTGCATTTTAAGGATGTATATATGTGCATCTAATATTACATAAACGTAAATATGTACAAATTTTGCTAAAATTCTTCATTTTTTTTTAAGTTAGAGTATATAAAGGTCATTACATTTATACATAAAATATAACATAAATGTCACATGCATATAACATAAAGGTAACAACCTGAAGCGAAAAAATAAAATTCAAAAAAAAATAAATAAATAAAAATGGGCGGATCCGGGTCGACCCGAACCCAACCCGAATTGTATGTGCACCAGTTGCACAGGAGACTAACTTATATCTAATATTTATCATTGAATAGAAAGTAATATCATAAAAGTATATATCTAATATACAGCACTTTAACATAGAAAAATAATATCTTAAAAGTATACATGTGATACCTGAAAAATACATATATACCACCACGTATTGGGAGCACGGATCTAAGATCTATATCGAGGGTATATAAAATTTTGCCTTAACATGAACGTTGGGGTGTGGGGATAAACTAATAAAATCTCAAATTGATATAAAATTTCTGGGTCATGCGTGCAATTTTAAAGATTTTTATTCCACTAGTACTAAAAACTTAATGTCAATGAATATAAGATCATTTTTTAATGTATTTAACTGAATCAAAAACTCTTTCTGATCACATCAAGTCAATTTTAATATTTTAATTTATTAATTTTAAATTTCCTCTTTATTATGAATTTTTTTTTTTTTACGTTGGAAGTTAGCTAGCTAGTCGAATTTAAAATTTGTTCCAAATAACATTAATCATATTTGATTTCAAACATAATGAATCATATTAAATAGTATCACATACAGATTTGGAAAATCTATCAAAATTCTTACATATATATATACACACACAAACAAATTAATGAGAATATTTTTAATGATCTCAAATAAATTATTTGACCTTTCTAGGACTCTTTCTCAATTTTGCATATCACTAAAAAGTCCCAAGATGATGTGTGCAGATACATTAATTGAGTAGCTCTAATAGTTAAACTTGTGATTTGTATGCTGATATTTCGTGTATTTGTGGAATCACACTCTCTGATTTATCTTTGTTTTTATGTGAAAGTAATATGTTTTTATTTGCTTGTACGCTTTTGAAAAGAATTATATCAGTTATCATTCTTTAAGGTCAAGCATGATTAATACCCAAAATTGACAAAATTATTATTTTTCTGTCAAAGTTAATTTTATTTTTGGTCTTTATTTTTAATAAATTTTAAATGTATTTATCAGTTTTTAATTATAGTTGAAAAGTCGAATAACTGCTAGCAGTGTAAATGTGATATTTCAAAGTATTAATTAGGTAAAAAAAAAAAAACTTAGAATTTAGTTTCAATTACAAAATGAACTTTAACTATAACACAAAATACACTCAATTTAGCAATTATTTCAATTCAGGACATGTTTGTATATTTCGGACTCCAATTGTTGACGTGGAGCCTAAATTATATACGTTAAGGGAAAAATTCATTTTTCGTCCTCTCCCAAAATTACTGTCCTTTTATAGTCCTGTAAAAATGTATTTTTTTGATTGGGTCCTGAACTGAAAAATTCATCCAATTTAAGTCCTACATTTTCAATTTTGGTCTTCTAATTGAAAAATTCGTCCAATTTGGTCATTTTTTCGCTGCAATTTTTTATTTTCCAACTACAAATTAGGAGCTAGAAAATGAAAAATCCAGTGAAAAAAGGACCAAAATTGGACGGAATTGTCTATTACATGACCAAAATTGAAAAGTGCATATTTAGATGACTAGTAACGGACAGTGGCTCTGGCGAAGGAAGAACAATCCCCTATGTTGATTGCTAAAGTGTAGTTTTAATTAAATATAGTCACCATATATTTATACGTCAATAATTAACTTACACAATTTGAAATCCACGTCAGCAATTGGAGCTCTAAAATCCCAAACATGTCACAAAACAGTTATCATCCACATATATGTCAATAATTAACTTATATATTTTGAACTTCATGTCAACAATTGGAGCCCAAAAACTTAAATATATCTCAAATTGAAACAAGTATTAAGTGTTATTAGTGTTACAATAAAAAGTTCATATTATAATTGAAAACTAAATCTAAAGTTTTTGTTATTTCATAAGTAGTTAACCCTATTTCAAAGTGTGAATTCTGATTGTATGCGTAGGGGAAATTGATATATGCCCCGAATCAGTTCTCTCGCCTTTATGTACCATATATGATTTATCATTTTTCTTCTGTATTATCAACATCACCAATTTAAAGCACACAAAAACATTAATGACGTTCATGTGCACCAATTACCATCATAAAATCAAATTTAGTGGTCCAACAGCCAATAAATTTACAGGACGAAGACCGTCTTACAAATCTCATTCTAGGAGATAGGTCGGATTGGATAGAACATAATAGATACTTTTGTGTGTATTGGATAATATTTTTCTATATAATATTAATTACTTTTGTATTATATTATGCAGTATATTATTTAATATAAAAAAATATTACCTAATACACATTACATGTGACATGAAAGAGAAAAGAAGTGTCTGGATAGCTTAGGATCTGTGCATTAATTTTTGAGTGACCCGACCCGATCCTATTGAGGTCATACAAAAGTATTATATAATATAAGGGAAAATTTCATTTTATGTCCATTTAAAGGACTATGGTCCATTTTACGTCCATTTATTTTTGAATTTTCAATTTTAGTTTAATTAAAGCAAAACACATCACTATTTGGTTCATTGTCTGTCGGAAAATCGATTTTTCGACAGACAATGAACCAAATAATGATGTTTTTTTCTTTTAATTGGATTAAAATTGAAAATTCAAAAATAAATGAACAGTAATCTTTTGAGTGGATGAAAAATGAAATTTACCCTATGATATAAAGAAAAGTATTACCAAAGTACAAGAGAGGGAAAAGAAGCTTCTGAACAGCCTAAGATTGATGCGTTTTTAAGAGGATTCGATCCCATTCTACATACAAAAATATTATATAATGTAAAAAACGTACACAAAAATTCATGTGAGACGGTCTCACGAATAGTTTCCGTGAGACGGATCTTCATTACCCATGAATTGAACTCATGTCCACATATTTCCATATGAATTGCTAAGTGTGGATTATGGATTGACCCGTCTCAAGAAAAAAGATCTGTGAGACAATCTCACACAAGACCTATTCAAAAAAGTATTATCAAATACACATAATTTGCTTCAAAATTAGTGTGGGGCTTCCAATCCTTCATGAATCTTTTCTCTTGATTTGAATCCCCAGTTCTGCACTAGAGAGAGAGAGAGTTAGAGAGAGAATATCTAAGAAGATATTATCTTCCATGGCAGCGTAGGTTGTACAAATTGATAAAGAGAAATATACGTGGGAGTCAAACCTTACCTTGACACAGGGCTCCAAGTAACTAACCATACAATCATCCCTACTCAAATGAACCCTACAATATCAACTCAATCATAAATTTCAATATAAATAATAAAATTGTCACACATCGATCAAGAATTTAGTAACTCCATCTATAAATCATTAATTCACTCAATCTTAACACCCTACATATAGTTCTCTTCTCCCAATCTTCACCAACATTAATTTCAATCCCAGCTATCTAATTTTCACTGTTACTATTTTCAACATATATTCTTTCATTGGTGATCTTGAAATAACTAATTAAGTTTAATCCTTTATTTCTTTTAGCATTGAATTCAGCTCTGATTAACAGATTTGATTTTATTTTTCTACGTGGATTGTATTTCAGATATATATGCTAGCTGCATTTGGAAGAACAATGGTTGAGTTCCAACTAAGAAGAAGAAGATCTGCAGTTCCGCCTGGTAATAATTTCTTCTGATTAATTATGTGAATATCATTTTTACCAAGTAACAGCAAAATAATTATGTATATATATATATATATATATATATATTACTTCTTTTGACAAAATATTGAGTAACATTCTAGAGAGAGAGAGAGATGAGTGGTAGCAGCAAAAATAATTGTTAAGGACAGAAAATTAGGTTGTTAGAAATTTAAATCTATTTTAATGCACCTAGTATTTGAGAGACAGTAGTGCTTTGTACTATAATAAATTTAATTTCCCAATTTTAAGAATTAATGATCACATCAAATCCTCCAAAACCACGATATATATATATATATATAATATTTATATTTTCGTGTTTCTCATTCCTATTTCTCTGAAAACTAACAAGCACTACAATTAAAACTTAAAAGACATGTAGATTCCCCCACCACCAAAAAAAAAAAAAAAAAGCACATGGCAAAGTTTGGAGAAACTATTCACTTGGATAAATATGACTACTTTTTAACATATTTTCTTCATTCCGTGTGGAACATAATTTTCATTGAAATATTATAGGAGTTTGTCCTGAGATTTATGTCCTCTTGGCTCTCTTCCACAGTAATCTATCATCCGACACATTCTACGATTTACATTTCATCCGACCGAGGGATTGACGGTCGGATAGAGAGTTCTTCATCTCTACCAAATTAAAAAAAAAAAAAAACATACCTTCTTAGTTTGAGGATTAAATTTGCAATTAATTACCTTAATTAGCGGACTTTATAGGCCACAAGATCTATTAAATGGACTTGGGAAAATGAATATTAATTAACTTTTGGGGGAAATGGCTAAAATCGAAGTTATGGGGTTTAAATGTCTACGTACACCCAACAGATGAGAGATATAAATATTGTTATTCCACCATTAATATACAATATTTGATCTTGCATCACAGTTATAGATAAATTACTTACCATATCCCTCTAATTTAAAATACAAAATTAACTTGACATGGAGTAGAAAATTCAAGTGATCACTTTATTAGTTCATTGGTTGCTGTCACCAAAAAAACATGAACCTAGTCCCTAGATTATATTGATGTGATCCATGATTTACACGGTTTTTTTTTAATACTGTTTATTATACAGCAATTAACCTGTTAATTTATTTATTGAGAAATCTAAAAAAATATTTGTGAAAACATTTTATCTAATATTTAACGGAATATATATGCCAAAACAATACTTAATTATGTTCATATATATTCATAATAACAATTAAACCGTTAATTAACTATATATTAAAAAGGGTTAATTTCAATTTTGGTCCTGTATGTATGACCGTTTTCATTTTGGACAACCAAGTATACGTTTTCCAATTTTAGTTTTGTATGTTTCTACTTTTTCTAATTTTGGTCCTATTGTTCAATTTTGATCCTATATGTTTCAATTTTTTCCAATTTCAGTCCAATTTTGGTTGAAATTATCGAAATCGTAGATGCCACGTAGATTTCCTAACGGTCATCCTGGATTGAAATTAGAAAAATTTGAAACATACAGGACCAAAATCGGAAAATTAAATTGATTAAAATTGGAAAAATTTGAAACATATAGGATCAAAATTGAAAAAAGATAGAAACATACAGGCCAAAATTAGAAAACGTATATTTGGTTGTTCAAAAATGAAAAGGGTCATATATACAGGACGAAAATTGAAATTAATCCTATTAAAAACTTATAAAAGATGACATTTTCAACTTAAAATAAATAATTCAGGAAGAAATAATTAGTTTATATATTTCATTCATTTGACATATATAACAAATTGGAAAATGAGCCATTTTGAGCTGTTTGCAGAGCTAGAAGATATATTTCCATCAAACACTTTTCAAATATCACTTCTTAAGTGCATATATCAACATCGATCAGATGAACTTATCCCAAAAAACAAATGGAAAAGAAGAGAAAAACTCTAAGTAGTATATATAAATAGTCAAATCACCAGACAATGCATAGGCAAAATTATCGGCTTCAATTGGAATTCATTGTCAATTAATAATATATCTCATGCTTTTTAAAAAGCTATAGAATTTAATTGCAATTTATATTTGTACTAAACTATTATCGATATGACCCTTAATTATGGTACTAATTTGCAGTTGTCCCTTAAAAGGTGAACATGATAAGAGCCCTAATTCATGACCCAGATTTTTTTGTTTTTAATATTAATATTAATATATAGCAAATCTCAAGGTATTAATTGATGTGGGAAAATCATATTCTAAAACCCTCTTATTTGCCATTAGGGCAACCCTCATTGTCATTGACCCTAGCTATAAATTAACAAGTTATCACAAAAGAAAAAAAAAAAAGAGTAATTAAAAAATTACTAACTAAGGGTACTTGCGAAAAAATGATGTGATATCTAATATGTTAATTTAGCAATAACAACATTGTCTTAAAAACATATGTGCAAGAAAGTTTTTGAAATAATCAATAATTTAATGATCATTAAAATGTGGTCGCAAAATTGTTTATGTATCAATGTTTTTACGATAACACTTTGTTGTTGCTAGTAAACTCATTATTTTAGTTTAAGAGAAGGTCTCATATACATCAATTGTACAAATCTAGATTTGAGCAACTGGATTATTATTGACCCAGATCCGTGTGTTATTTTTTCTTTTTTTTACTTCATGACCTTCATGTTGTATTAGAATTACGTACCTTTATGTTGCATTAGAGTGAGATTTATATTATATTAGTCATACATTTATGTCCAAATTAATATCATACCTTTACTGTAATACTTTAACTTTGAAAAAAACCAAACCTTTATGCTCTATTAGTCATACTTTTATATACATATATGATCATACATTTATGTAATTAATACTTTAACTAAAAAAGATCCTAATTTCAGCACAATTTGTATCTGTACCTTTATTTGATATTATTCATAGCTTTATATCAGCATATATAATGGGTTAAATTCAATTTTAGTCCACTTAAAAAGCCACTGTCTAATTTTCGTCCACCATGGTAGCGGTTAATAATTTTAGTCCAATTAAACCAAAAATCGTTACTATTTGGTCCATTTTTGTCACTATTTCGTTCACCATGGAAGCGGTTTTCAATTTTCAGTTTTTAATTTTAGTCCAATTAAGCCAAAAATGGACCAAATAGTGACGATTTTTTGGCTTAAGTGGACGAAAATTGGACAATGACTTTTTAAATGGACTAAAATTGATTTTTTCCCCATATATAATCATTCGTTTATATAATATATAAATGTATAGTTAACATAACTAAAATGTATACAATATATAATGTAAAATTAGTTAACATATATAACATAAATGTAGGACTAATATAATATAAATATACAAACCTAAACTCATGAATTTTGGGTGGATTTGGACGCAACCACGGGTGCGGGACCATGGAACCATATTTAAAGGTGCGTGATATATCGGATCTGGTTAAGTGAATGAATCCATGTATAAAAGTTTTGATGTTAGCTTATTTACTAATTAGGCACGGAGCATCATTCCATTTCGAAATAATGGATTGGGGTTTGAATAGAATAATCAAACTGTAGTGATTAGCAGAATCTTGACCATATATGGTAGTCATAGATCCTAAAACCAATTACAGAAAATTCAAGGAAGATACATGAAAGTACATATAGTAACCATGCATTAAAAATGGATATTTAAATGAATGAGAAAATGACATTTTTCCCTCTCGACAAAAAACAATAATGATAGCATGAAAATGCAATCTCATATAAAAAGTTTAATTAGGGTATGAAAAAGTGTTTTTTTTTTTTTTTTGGATATGAGTGACAAAAGTAGTTTTATTGATTTAATATTTGACAATTTAGTTTGATAAATTATAATTTTTCATGAATCTTATCTCAAATCTCGAATTACTTACTCCGGATAATGTTATGTCATGTACATGTGTGGAGTATCATGAGAGTGTGATAACTTGAGGATTTTGTGAATTTAAGCCAGTTCTATTACATTTTCGACCAAAAATATTTTCTCATTACTTATCTCACTAGCATTTAGAGAGAGAGCCTACAATATTTCAATTTCAAGACTAACCAAAATTCACATAGGATTTGAGCCTCTTATGAAGAAATTTGATGAATCATTTATCAATGAAAATGATAAAATATATACAGTTTTAAAATACCAAGGTTTTATGTAAAAACATATGAATTCCTATGGAGAGACAATTTGGTAGGTATCTTCATGAGATGCCTCTAATGTTGCTGTCTAAAGTCACTGTCCAATATGTCCAATTAATTCTCACATTCTTCTTTCTTAAACATTTAGTGCAACAATTTATAATATTTTTCTTCTGTGGAATTTAATAATGATGTTATTTGAAGATCAGTATCATGTACCATGTTCAATATATCCATTTCAACTGTAGTATTCATGATTTGGATGTTATAAGTTGAACCTTTTCTGCTTTCATATCTCAAAATAACACATAGTTTTCCAATTTCAATTGCACATAAGTGGCATCAGATTCAGAAATGTAGTGACAAAGACAAGTTCAAAATCAGTCCACAGTGGCATTGTCTGAAATGTTATGTGTGTGACCATGAGTTATAAACCCAGCGAAGCATGTATGTCATTCTTGAAATGTAGTTCACTAACATGGATATATAGTACAAAGTACAATCAACCAACATTAATATTTAAGAGTAGATTTAGATCGGAAAATTAAATCCCCAACAACAAAATTAATATATTACATCCAACGTACCCTTTGATCAACAAGCTGCGCACTAATTGAGATATTCATTCATTGCGAGAGATATGATAGCTAGTGATTAAATTAAAAACACATGAGCAGAAAAATCAAGCATTGATATATAGTAATTAACCCTGACCTCAATTGCTTGTAATGGACTTCAAAAGTATGTTCATTCCTAGTTGTTTGAACTGCTGCAGAGTGATATATCAAGGCATTAATATATATGTTAATGATCATCATATATATATATATGTAATTAATAGTATTAATCTTGAATAATATATATATATAGTTCGTAGTGATCATAATATGTATAATTAATTACCTATTGATGAACTTATGCTGATCCAAAATGGCACAAATGTTGGATTGTGAAGTGAAGCTACTAAAATCCCAGTTATCAGCGGCGTTGTAGGGAGAAGGGACGCCATAGTTGGAGCTCGAAATGAAGAGATTCTGCTGGAATCCCAATATGGAGGTGCTTGGATGCTTCACCTTTCTTTTGATCAAAATTGAAGAGGACTCTTGAATTAGGTCTTGATCATTACTAGCTGCTGCTAACTCATATCCAGGGTGACAATGGAGTCTGGAGGAATCACCGGAAATCTTGCAGAATTCAAGCTGGTTGTTCATGTAGTGAATAGGGATAGAGGAAGGGTTGAGGTCATAGCCGCCATTGCCATTGATGCTGCTTTCATTCAGCTGCTTGAAGCACATTTTCTCTCTAGTTCTCTCTCTAGCCCTCGCTCTCGCCTTCACCCTCGACTCCTTGGCAAGATTCAGAGCCTGCTTCGACCCTGATCCTTTATCGTTCATCACAACTAATTTCCTCTTCAAATCGGATAAAAGCTTGCCGTTTTCGTCCAAAGGTGGCTCTGCAGAATCCACCTCACAATCGGAGGGGGAGGAGATGACGACACTCTTGCTCGCATTCTGGTCTTTGGTCCGAACGAGGTCTGTAATGGCGGTCTTGGATTTGGTGAGGAGCCAATCAAGGGTTTTGCTGGGCTTGTCGAAACCTAGGATTTCTTGAAGATCGAAGAACCTTCTAGCAACTCCGATGGAGAGCCTCACTCTCCGATCCCTGGGCCCTTGAGAAGTGTATATCTTGCTGTGTCGATCTTTCTTCGAAGCTCTCGGACACGTGTTCACCATCGCAGCAGAAGTGTCTCCATTCAGCCCACCAACATCTTGATGATTGAAATATGCCGCTGCGTCGATCACCGGAGCCTCCGCCGCCGCGAGATAATGACTGGAAAGCATGGCGTGGCCGTGGTCCTGGAAGAGGATTTCGTCGGCGCCGGTGAGGTCTAGAGGGTGGTGGTGGTGGTGAGAGAGAGAGTTGCAGGCAGAACCCTGTGGAAGCTGCAGGTAGGCATTCTTGTTGAACATTTTTCTTTTTTTCTTTTTTTCGTTTTTTTTTTTTTTTTGTTTTTTGTTTTTGTTTTGGGGGTGTGTGTGTGAGTATGAGTGTGAAGATTATTACAAGGAAATAAAAACCCTATTAAATTGCATAAAATATATAGAGTAGTTCGTGGAATTCAAACGTTAAATCTGGAAATGAAACTGGAAAATATTAGGAATAGTGAGAGCCAAGGTGGAGGTGTTCCAAGAGAGAAAAAGGGTTTTCGAAAGGTCAATACCTCTAACAGGTTATTTACTGAAAACATGGTAAAGTTGTCTTTTTCTTTATTTACATATAGAAAATGGGCTCTGCCTAGCTGCGAAACAAGTGAGGACGAAGATATAAGGAGTTGGGGTTTTCTGGATCAATAGTACTCTTCCCTTTTGTTTCACCTCTATTTAGATTTGCTAAGATTTAATTTCATCACCTTGTTTTAATTCTTTTTACTTAATCACTAATTTCTCGATTCCCCTTGTTTACTGCGGTGTACATCTATTTCTTCTGTCTGCTTCCTTTACTTAATTAGGGCACATTTTCTAGCAATATATGGAGATGCAGTTTATTTGCTAAGAGAAATATCATATACCATCTTTTGATGTTCTACTAGTTTTACAACATGAATTACTTGTATTCAGAATGCCACTTTTTTGTTGGTTTCATCTTCCATTGTGATTTGAGTCATTTGATTGTTGTAATGTGTGTTTATATGCAGAAATATTTAATCTCCTTTTACAACCCTAATTAGAATCTTGTAATTTTGCTAGCTATAACAATTTGTACAATTTATCATCGACAAATTAAAGATTTTTTTAAATTCCAAATGATACTTCAATCTTATATTTCCATATTATAACCAACATATGAGCCACATGTATTGGATAATATAGGTGAACATTAGATATGCACATGGTATCAAAATATTTCCCGGGAAACCCGTACCTCAGTGGTTCGAATCTGAATCATGGACGTCTAGCTTATTAAAAGAAATGGTATGGAAACAATTGAATAAACTATGAAAACCTAAAAATCTTTTCCTTAAATAAGGAAGAAATATAAATGCAAAATAATGACTTATACAAAGATACACAGACCTATAGAAACAAGGGGGATTAAATTAAATGTGAAAGAGAAGCAAGATTTAGGTTTTACAAGCTGGGGCCGTGAGCTTTTTGTAGGTATGAGTGGTTAAAAAAAAGCTGTAATTTAGATGAATTTATAGAGTCTCTACCAGCTTTTATCAAACCCCTACGCAATGGACAAATTCAACTGATGTATGAGGGGCCCCATCACCATCGTGTCCTTCTCACCCCACTTAGAAAACAATTTCTCTCCATTTCTGGTTAACTATCCCTTAAATCTTCTCTTTTCCTTGTACGGCCTTTTTATTTTCTTTCCACTGTAAAAACCACACTTTTCTTTTTTTAACCCTTCTCATTTACTCCTCCTCGTTGGATTTTGGATCTTCAATTTAAGATTCTAATCTTGATGGGTGCAGACTGGGAGGATTTGTGGTTGGACTTCATCACAAACCCTAGTTCTTGGAAGGTACTATCTATCTTTTCCATGCCCTAATCTTCAACCACCTTCTTTCTCTCTTCCTTCCTTGTTGTTTTCTTGTCGTTCTTGCTTTTTCAGTGTTTTCAACAGTTGGTTTTTTGTTTTCGCGGAGATTAATGGTGTTTCTGAACTGAATTGGGTGGTTTCAGTTGGAGATCGAAGGATGATTAATTGGTGGGGAGGTAAGCTTGTGATGGTGGGTCAAAAACATTTTCTGTATATATGTGTGATCTGGAAATAATGTGTGAAAATGGAGATGAATGCGCGTGTTGTTAGTGGGAAAGAGAAAGAACAAACCCTAACCAGAAAATGTTTAAAAAGGAAAAAAAAAAAAAAATTGCACACACATGTATATATATAGAAAGTGTTTTCTTAAATTTCCAGGAAATGTTTTTCAAGAATGAAAAAGAAGATAGACAAATCTGGTAGGGGTCTTTTTCTCAGGAGTTGAGAGAGTAACTGTGTGTTGTTGTTTTCTGTTTCTTGGTTGAGTTTCATTGCCTAACAACTGTGTTGTTCATTTCTCAGGAGATGTGTTTTTCTCCACCACCCCCATCTCTCTCTCTCTCTCTCTCTCTCTCTCTCTCATGGATTCATGCTTATATTTTAAGTTTTTATTTTTCTCTCGATTTTACTAAACCCATAAGAAGTTGTTTACTACAGATCAGTAATGGTAAAATAATATAAATGAAAAGTTGTTAATTTATTAAAGAATATTAAAATAATAATATAGATAAATGATGAAAATTTATTTTTATTGTATTAATGATAACAATTACCGCATATTCTAACATTATTATTATTATTATTATTATTATTATTATTATTATTATTATTATTATTATTATTATTATTATTATTATTATTATTATTATTATTATTATTTATGTGGTGGATCTGAGTATTATTTATAATTATCACTATCAAATTATAAAATGTCGTTACTGTTGTTAGTTTTTGATCTTTAATCCCCTCCCCCACTAATATTATAAGAAAACGTCTAATATTATTTAGTTTTTTTTTTTTTTTTTTTTGCATATAGTGTTAGCTTGAGATTTAATGTTTGAGGGTGATCAACTGCAAAAATTTGGAATTATTTTAATTTGATGTTAATTTGGGAGAGATCTATAAATTAGAGGGGGAAATTCATTTTAGTCGGGTCCGACTCATGTCCGAAATTAGTCTTGTGAATATCATTCAAAGCATTCCATTTAAAAAAAAAAAAAAAAGTATAAACTATACAATTTTGGAAATTCCGATGGAAATAAAACTGATTAATTTGAATGTTTTTTACAATTCTAAAATCAAAACTGATTTGTTGAACTATACAGCTAGAACTAGTTTCGGACACGAGTTGGTGGCGGAAAATTAAATATCCCCTAAATTAGAATTTGTGTTTAACCTTTCAATACCTCATTTTCATCAGTTAAATTCAGTAGCTATAGCTGTTGGATTCTCTATTTCTGGTTCTCTGCTTGTTTGTTTGTAGGGTTTTTCCATAGCTGTGAACTCTTCTTCTTTAAAGGGAGATCTCAATTTTCTCTTTTGTTGGAAATAATTAACTATGAGTGGTTATAACTAAACAAGCTGTTTAATTACTTATTGTAACAAAAAATATATTTTAAAAAAGTTTGACTATTATAACATATGCCACTAATAAGTGTGGTTTGCTGGTTTGGTATAGTTAATTATTTTCAAATCTAACAAATATTTTAGGGTAAATAACAAAAAATAATCATGAAGTATGGATTAATTTCCAATCGCAACATAAATTTTAAAAATTATCAGTATTAGCCATAAATTTCTTTTAATTAAGGGTTAATTTCAATTTTCGTTCTACATATACGACCCCAACCATTTTTTGAACAATCAAATATACGTTTTTCAATTTTGGTCCTATATGTTTCTATTTTTTTTTTTTTCAATTTTGATCCTATATGTTTCAAAATTTTCTAATTTTAGTCAAATTTTCCAATTTTGGTCATGTACGTTTCAAAATTTTCCAATTTTGGTCATGTATGTCTCAATTTTTTCCAATTTCAATCCTGGATGGCTGTCGAGAAATCTTACTTGACATCGGCGATATTTCGATAATTCCGATCGAAATTGGACTGAAATTGGAAAAAATTGAAACATATAGGATCAAAATTGAAATTGACCAATAACATTGGAACAAGTAGAAACATACATGACCAAAATTGGAAAACGTATACTTGATTGTCAAAAAATGGAAAGGGTCATACATATACAGAACCAAAATTGAAATTAACCCTTTAATTAATTATAATATATATTGATCTCATATATATTGGACACATGATTTCAATATTAATTGAAGTCATCCCAACTTCACTACATGTTTTGTTATCTAAGTGTGGTTGATTGTAGTTCATGTGCCAAACCCTAACTTCCACCCATCGATTCGTAGTAGTGGTTGTGAAGAATATAAAATAGGCAATGGATTAATGAATTTATATGGAATTTAATCACATTTGGTCTCATAACTATTTTCTTTTTCGCAATTAGGCTCACAACTATTTACTTTTTCTAATTTAGTCCTACAACTTGAGTAATTGCTCTATTTTGGTCCCGTGTCACCTGAATTTCAAATTTGGCCGGAAAATTGTAATGTGACATCCAATTTTTGGGTTTCCGATGAGAAATGATGTGACATGAGGTGTATTTATTATTATAGGTCCAAATATTAAAATAAATTCTACAAAAAAATAAATAAATGTCATATCCTTATTAAATGCATCATTATTTCTCGTCGAAAACCCCCAAAATTGGATGTCACATTACAATTCTTCGGCCAAATTTTGAAATTTCCGGCGATATTGGAACCAAAATCGAATAATTATTCAAGTTGTGAAACTAAATTAAAAAATTAAATAATTATGGAACTAATTGCAAAAAAGACAATAGTTATGAGACCAAATATTATTTAATCTCAATTTATGTTGATGGTGTAAAAATTCTTAGTATTTGTGACTAGCATTCATAATTATTTTAAAATTGCATATGTTGCCCTTCAAATTAATTGGCTCATAATCATGGTCTCTTTGTCGTTTTATAAGTAACCCTACTTTTATTTCATTAGTTTGCCTCATTATATATATATATATATATATATATATATATATTACATAACAGTAAATACTATGCTGAAGTACAAATGTAACATTAAAGGATTTCATGGGAGGTTTTTAATCTCTTCATCTCATATATTATTTTACGGGATAATTTCAATTTTGGTTGTATATAAAACATTTTCCCTTTTTTAGCAATAAAAGTCGGTTTTCTAACTTTGGTCATCTAGGTTTATCTTCTTCCAATTTCGGCCCTTTTTTTTTTTTTTTGAAACTTTCAAAATTGTTTAAGTCATAGTTGGAAAATGTGAGGTGGTCGTCGGAAAATTTGATGTGGCATTCAAATTTCGACAACCAAGTCAGCGATTCTGAAAATTAATTTTGACAAAAAAAGATTGAAGTTGGAAAGTATTGAAATATGGAGAGTTAAAATTAAAAAACAAATACTTAATTGTCAAAAAAATAAAAAATATATTACATGTAAGAATAAAATTGAAATTAACTTTTATCCTATCGTAACTTCTTTCTTTTGACATGGATGTTTTTAGCGGGGATAAATAATACAAATAGTTAAATAATTAATAAGTAAATACAAAATTTATTCAAGTTGGAATTTATTTGAAATTTGTATATATGTTTTTGTCTTTTAATTGACTCATTTCAGAAGATGCAAGACCGGTGCGCCCCAATATCCGATTACTTGAAAACAATTGGTAATTAATTAAGAATTGAAATCATAAGTCACGGAAAATGTTAAACTATCCATAGGGATGAGCTATTAATATTGTGACGTGTAATGATTGCATTCCCTCATGGAAAGTGAGAGTAATTGATATGTTATATATTTGACATGTCAGCGTAGACTGATTAAGTGACATCAATGTGATTATCCCCCAATTAATCAGATATGACCTGAAATTGGATTACCACTTATATACCTCATCGGTATTACAACTTCATATGGAGTAAAATGTGATAATTAAAATACGAATTCACATCAGGCAAGTTTCTACTTGTTACTTTATCCCACTCATGATTTACTCCCTCTAACTTATTTATAAAAAAATAAAAATAAAAACTGAAATTTGATTTTTACTTTAAAAAGAAATTTTAGGCTCCGTTCGGATAGAGTGATTTGAAATTCAGGATTTGAAAGGAGTGGATTTCAAATTCTCTCAAGTTGGAGTGGATTTGAAATCCACTAAAATGACTCCAAAATTAGTTCAAAATGAAAACCATGGATTTCAAATCCACATGCATCCAAACATTACCGGTGGATTTGCTACCATGGATTTCAAATTTCTCCTCAAATCCACCAATCTTAATGTATTTGAGAAAAAGTCAAAATCACCAACATGTTTCCCTACTTCTATCTCTTTCAGTTATTCCAACCGTGAAGTATATAATTTAACTATAGAGTTAGTTAATTGAAAAAGAAAATGTACGACTTTCACTATTTTTTGTAATTTGGTAATGTCTTTTTAAATTTGTAATTTGATTTAATAATAGACCTTTAAATTTTTGCAATCCACAGCACAAGATAACTTTTCAATTCAATTTGATGATGAGTTGCATTTTCTCTATGCATCGTGACAACATGTAATGTCCAGTTTCTAGAGCCACATTATGAAGATCCCATCAGAAAGTTACTTAATTTAGCGTATATATTGAATTAGTGAGACGGGTCAACCTACAACCTACTTTTCACAATTCACATATAAATTTCTGGAAACGTGTTGGATTAGTAGGTAAAAAGGATCTGTCTCATAAAAATTATCCGTGAGACCGTTTTACGCAAGTTTTTATATATATATATATACACATACATGTGCTATACATTTTCTTAGAAGAAGCAATTTATGAGGTTGAGAATACACATAAAAAGATCTGTACGTAATTATCATTTTCAGTACTGTTGGAGCATTTGGGCGCCAAAAGTGCCATGAATTAATTATTTTTCAGGTTAATTATGTTGAACATAAAAAAAAGGTTTGTGATTTCAAATGAAAAGAGATTCGAATAAATTATAATATTGAACAATAAATAAGTAAAAATATGGTAGATGTGCCAACTCTCGTGCATGGGACCGAGAAGAAAACATTAATGAGAAAATATAAAGCTTAGTGAAGAGTCTTGAAATTGGGTATTCACCTAAAGGGTAAGACATGGATCATATAGACAGAGGTTTTTTTCTGAAACTTGAAGCTTTTAGGGTTTGGAATAGGGAATATCTACCCTACCAGCCTTAGGTGATGTATACTTTCACTGATCATATAATTATTTGTGATGTATGATATATTGGTTACAATGCATTGGTAGAATTTGTGGAACACGAGAAAAACCAAAATAGTAATTAAAATGTGACTTATAACAAACCCTAACTATATATTACAATTATATATGATCCTGCGACTCAAGTTGATGAGGTAAAATCTTTTTTCTTAAGACGAGATACGTCTAGAGTAGTGTTTATTGGATCATGTGTATCGTCTCCCAAAGTTAAAATGACTTTATCTTATGAGAAAGTAGCACCGCATTCTCAAGAGCTCCAGCGAACTAATTTAGTGCAGTTTAATTTGGCCTTGATGCAAAATGGAAAATCTTTGATGTGAGTTTGTGTAGATTTATATGTAAAAATGATGGATGTAAAACGATATATATAAATCTCCAATAAGGAGGTTATACTTGATAATTGATGGCTCTGGCATCTATTGCAACTCGACTACAAAGAGATAAAGTGGGTCGGGCCCAGCCCAAGGTAAAACCCAAGTCTTGTTCACCCACAATTCAATTGTCAAAAACCAAGGTCCACAACCGAGGTCAGTTCAGACAAGACGGGGTCGTGCCAAACGCATGTACGTGTTTCTCATGCTCACTACTCCTAGAATATACTAATTTCTAAGCATTTACATATAACTTTCTCTATGTGGGATAGCTAAGCTATCATTTCTATACTCAAAACCTTTTCATTATCATTTTAAGTGGTCATCTTTGAATATTGATTTCTCACTCACCAAAAAATGATTTTAAGCGATTTAACATGTCTCGATTATCTAGCTCCAAACATAAATTAATCATTTAGCATCCATTCCTCAAAAGTGGTCAAAGTGGTCCCATCCTCCACAAATTCTAAACCAATTCCAACTAAATATATTTTGAAAAGTAAATATTTAATATTTTAAGTTTTTTTAAATGTGTCAAACTTTAACTTACTTTGAAATTGAAGATTTTTGTTGTAGAAAAAATATAGAAGTGTAAATAATCTCTTAATGTATTATTAGAATCAAAGGCCTATATATACAATGTTTTAGATGTAGAAAGATACACGCAATATCATAAAAGATATACACGAGAGATTATGAAAATATATTCTATTAAATGACCAGAATTAAACGCGGATATTATAACTAGTGCCTTAATACTCCACCACAAAATGGGAGTTTCGTCAGCAACAGACATTTTGGAATGCAATAACTCAAAACGTGTCTTGTTCAAAGGCTTTGTCTGAATGTCTGCAAGCTAGTCAAGAGTGTGCACATGAGAAACAGATAAGAGGCCCTTGGAAGTTAGATCTCTCACAAAGAGAATATGCACAGTAGTATGTTTGAGACGAGAGTGTAAAACCGGATGCAAGACAAGACAGACGACACTGATATTGTCATAGAGGATTCGTGGAGGCACACGAATGGAAATACGAAGATCACGAAAAAGATGTGTGATCCAACACAATTCTGAGGCAACCAATGCTAGAGCTCGGTATTCAGCCTCAGTAGAGGATCGGGCAATACCTGTTTGCTTGTGAGAACACCAAGAGATAGGATTTGGGCTAAGAAAGATAAGATAAGTCTAGGTGGATTTTCCATCAGTAACACTTCCACCATAGTCAGAGTCAGAATAAGTAGCCCATAATGCAGAGTGCCTTTGAGATAGCGAAATAGGCATTTGACAACTCCCCAGTCAGATGCCGAATGAGAGGCCATAGACTGAGCGAGACGGTTTACTGTGAAGGAGATATCGGGGCGAGTGAGGGTGAGGTATTTCAAACCACCAATTGCAAGTCGATATCGACAGTGCCATTATCAGTGACAGGTGTAATAAGCGGTTTGGCAGCGTCCATATGATGACGACGCAAGAGATTAATAGTATACTTGTGTTGTGAAATAAACAAACCAGCAGAACAATAAACTACTTCAACGCCAAGAAAATATATTAGAGGGCCAAGATCCTTTACAGCAAACCTGGACAGTAGGTGTGCAAGAAGCGCAATAATAGTAGGAGGATGAGAACCGGTGATGATTACATCATCAACATAGACAAGCACAAAAATATGTATATTGTCTCGATAAAAAGTTAATAGAAAAATATCAACCTTGGATTGAGTGAATCCAAAGGCAACGAGAGCAGCATTGAGGCCAAGATACCACTCACGAGGAGTCTAGCGAAGCTCATATAGAGATTTTCGGAGGCGGCAGACATGATGAGGATGACTTGCATCAGAGAAGCCAGGTGGTTGGAGCATATAAACAGGCATGGAAAGAGAGTCGTGTAAGAAAGTGTTATTAATATCAATTTGGCGCAGAAGCCACTTGTGCATAAGAGCCACAGATAGTACGGTGTGAATGGCTACCGACTTGATGACTGAACTAAAAGTTTCATCGTAGTCTATGCCAGGGCACTGATGAAAGCCCATAGCCACAAGTTGGGCTTTGAAGCGATCAACAGATCCATCAAGTTTGCGCTTAATATGGAAAACCCACTTGAAACCAATAATATTCGCAGTGGGAGGAGCAGGAAAAAAGATCCCAAGTATCATAGCGTAAGAGTGCAGTGAACTCTTCAGACATAGCAATACGCCATCAGGGATCAGCTAAGGTCGTAGAAACACATGTAGGCTCGACGTCAGAAGGAAGGGGATGTCGAGTGACCGCATGTATGTACTTGGGCTTGAAAATACCATGCATACATCGAGTGACCATAATATGAGTTCGAGGCAGAGCAGGAGCATCATGTACAGGAAAGACAGAGGATTGAGTGGTGGGCGATGACTCGGTATCGGTAGAGGCCGAGGAAGATGGAGTGTGTGAGACAGGAGAATTTGAAGCCATTGGAAGTGAAAAGCAGGAGGTGGCGATGTTGGTGGTGTGACCAACGATGGAGTTGAAACAACCCGAGGAGCAGGTATTAGAGAAGCATAGACACTGGATGATGACGAGGTCTGAACAAGAGTCGGGAACTGATGCTCTAAGAAACGCACATGGCGTGACATAATGAGCTTGCCAGTGGAATGGTCCAAACACTCATACGCACTCTGAGAGGTAGAACACCCCAAGAATGTACACGACTTCAATGTGGGCTCCAGATTATTCATGGTACGATGTCGTAGTAAAGGATAACAAAGGCAACAAAATACGAAGCCGAGCATAGTTAAGCTTGATATGGAACAGAGACTCAAACGGGATGTGGTTTTGAAGAACTGGTGTAGGAATTCTGTTTATTAAATAGACAGCAGTCTTTAGTGCCTAAGTCCAGAAGGATAACGGAAGACCAAAGTGGTGTAGAAGAGTGCGGCCTATTTCAACAATATGCCAATGACGACACTCCGTTGTACCATTCTCAGGATATAAAGAGTAGTGGTAAGCCAGCTAATCCCTTGATCATTGAGAAACAGGCGAAGAACAATAAATTCACCACCATTATCGCTATAAAGATTTTTAATAGTCTGACCAAACTGTGTCTCAACCAATTTCTTAAATTTCACAAAGATATTATACACATCAGACTTCACATGTAGTGGAAACAACCAACAGTACTTAGTGAAATGATAAACCAGTAATAGATAAAAGCGACAACCAGTGCTAAAAATAATAGTACGGACCCAGACATCACAATAAATATAATGTAGAGGGTGCAACGACTTGAAGGAAGATTCAGCAAATTATAACGATGCGATTTACAAGCAGAGCAAGAGTCACAAGTACATGAAGAATCTGCACGATTGGTCAAAACATGTAGACCAAATTTATTAGTAATAAAATTAATAACTTGAGGAGCAGGATGACCAAGCCGAGAGTGCCAGGAGGCATAAAACGTACGATCACCAATTTGAGCAAGGTACACAAAGTGGTGCTTCGACTGATGTATACACCATTACAACATGGTCCTTGAGCCAGAGGCGCCCTCGTTGTTTGATGCTTCACAAGAAAATAATATGGATAAAATTCCATAGAGACATTATTGTCCGTGGTGAATCGATGAGCAGAGACAAGATTCTTCTTAGTATGTGGCACACACAATATATCAGAGATAGCGAAAGAGTGATTATTCAGAGACAGTGTAGTAGTACCAGTGTGCGAAATAGGCAAGTCGAAGCCATCTGTCAGCTGGACGGATTCAGTTCCATCATACACGGAATGAATAGACAAGTTGTTGAGATCCGAGGTGAGATGGTGAGAAACACCGGAATCAAGCAGCCAAGATATGGATGAAGGGCCACGAGAAGGGGATTGCATAGCATTAGCCTGAATTGAAAACTTGCGAAAATTAGGTGCAATATGGCCTGTATAACCATATAGCTGGCATAAGACATCATCTCGGCGAGGATTGGTAAACTGAGGTCACTGCCCTGTGCGACCTGGATTCGAGGTGCTGACCGCAGCCACCGTGATGATTAAAACCCCGATTGTCAAAATGACTAGGTTGTGATGATCCACGACCGCGAGACTATCCTGCAAAATTGGCAGTAGCAACAAGATTATTCTATTGATAATCTAGATTATTAAGATAGAGTTCCTGAGCAACAAGCGTGTCGCGAAGTTCGGCAAAGGGAATGGATTGTTCGTGTGCGTGAATGGAAGTTGCAATTTCACGGTATCGAGAGCCGAGTCCTTTAAGGATGTATAAAGTAATATCATCATTTGAGAGAGAGCGATCAATGATCACTAATTCATCAGCTTTCACTTTGATAGATTAAAGGATCTCATCCAAAAAGCGATTGTCGAGGACCACACGAGCAAGATCATCCTTGATTTGCATTACTCGGAATCAAGATTTGCTGGCGAAGAGGCGCTAGAGCAACGACTAATTGTCGGCTGCAGTGACGAAAGAAGAGACAAAAAGGACCACTAATTCAGTTAAGGAGCATAATATGGCTGCTAGGATTAACTGATCTTGTTGAAACCAACTCTGATATTCATCGGACGACGCCAAGTCATCTAGCAGAGGGATAGTGACGCTACCATCAACGTAGCTAAACAAGCGATGCTCATGATGCATGGCAGAGAATTGGGCTCTCCAAGACGGGTAATTGGTGGACAATTTTATGGGAAGCCGGTGTCCGCCATTCACGTTGATAGGTGAAGGGAGGGTATCGGACATGGAGGCGGTGGGTAAGACAGGTGATAGCAACGACGGCTAGGGTAGGGTTAAGATTAGGCAGGATCAAAATCTCGTTTGAGATGGAACTCGTGATACCATATAAAAGTGTAAATAATCTTTCAACGTAGAATCAAAGGCCTATATATATCAAAGGCCTAGATGTACAAAGATACACACAATATCATAAAAGATATATATACACAAGAGATTATGAAAATAGATTTCTAAGTGGGTGCCTCAATAGAAGAAACTAATTTTAATACATTTATATCATTTGTAAGTCATGATTAAATAATCCTAATTTACTTGATAAAGCTGCAGGATCGAATCTAGCAATGGTTTGGCTATAAGTAAATTAGTTTTCAAATTAAAATAGGCCCTAACTAAATCAGTTACTTTTTTATTCAGTATTGTACAAATTGAAAACATATATATATATATAGAGAGAGAGAGAGAGAAAGAGAGAGAGAGAGAGAGAGAGAGAGAGAGAGAGAGAGAGAGAGACGCGAAACATGAGTTACAAACTTCAAGATATATTTATATTATTGTGGAAAAGAAAAGACAATCAAGTTAAGCAAAACTTATACAAAAAGTATATTCCAACTCATACTTAGGAGACATGATAAAAGTAAATCAAATAATATTGCTCGTACATTATCAAAGCTTAATTTAACAAATCATGAATTAGGTAATTAATAAAAACAAATATAATATAAAATTGGAAAAAAAAATTCCTCTATATTTACCTCATTAGATTTTTAGCCCTCCAACTTTCGACTTTTGATTCTTAGTCCTCTGTATTTACCAGTATTACATTTTTAGTCCTTTATTATTCAACTTTTGATTTTGAGGGTATTAAATAATATTTGGCATCATAACTATTGTCTTTTTCACAATTAGTCCCACAACTATTAAATTTTTTAACTTAGTCCCACAACTGGAATAATTGCTCGATTTTGGTCTCAATGTCGCAGGAAATTTCAAAATTTGGCCTGAGAATTATAATGTGACATCCAATTTGGGGGTTTTCGACAAGAAATAACGACGCATTTGATAAAGATATGACATTTATTTTCTTTATTTTAGAATTTATTTTAATATTTGGACCTATAATAATAAACACACCTCATGCCACATCATTATTTCTCGCCGAAAACCTAAAAGTTGGATGTCACATTACAAATTTCCGGTCAAATTATGGGACCAAATCGAGCAATTATTCAAGTTGTGGGAATAAATTGAAAACATGAATAGTTGTGGAACTAATTGCGAAAAAAACAGTAGTTATGAAACCAAATGTGATTTAATCCCGATTTTTAGTCATTTATGTTTACCTCATTGGATTTTTAGTCATCTATCTTTATACTTTTAGTTTTTAGTCATTTTACTTGCAATAACATATTACCTTTTAGTTACAATTTAATTTTTCCCTATTGGACAATTTATCTAACTATAATTCATAGATCATTTGGTATAATATTGAGAACTAGTCGAATATGATCAATGTCAATTTTTAAATTTTGTGTTATCCGTTTACAACAAGAAATGTGTATAATTCATGAAAAAATAAACTATTAATTGCATAATATCAATTTTATGTTAACTTTTTTATTTCTCATATTTACAAAACTCTAAATCACTCGTAATGAGATGAAAATATAATTCTTAATTAAATGTAACTAAATTAAAAAAAAAGTAATATGCTATTGCAAGTAAAATAGCTAAATAATGATATTTTTTAAATATATGGTACTAAAAATCAAAATTTGAAAGATAGATGATCAAAAATCTAATAAAATAAACATATAGGACTAAAAATCAAAAGCTGAAAGTTGGAGCACTAGAAATCTAATGAGGTAAACATATAGGATTAAAAAGTAATGAGGTAAACATATAGGACTAAAAAACTTTTTTTTCTCTATAAAATTGAAACACATTGAAACACACGCATGTATATAATTTTGTTCATTGGTACTATGATGACTAGGGTTTTCAAAATTGAAATATCCTTCAATTTGTGAAAAAATCATTTATTCCTTGGTGGTCATACTCATTATTGACAACTCGCATAAAATAAAATAATTTCTTTTAATTAACTTATTTTCTTTAGTTCCTTTTTAGACATTTTGGAGATATATATATATATATATTCTTGGTACGGATAGGATGGCATGACCAAATTTTGAATAATAACGGACCAAATTAATAATCTAATTTTATTGATTCGAGATAGAGTGACACAACCTATGTTTTGAATGATAGGACCTGAGTTTTCGATGGTAAAGGTTGATCATTGATGTTCCAATTTATTGATATGAACTAGATTAATTGGATGACATGAGCGGCTAAAAAAAAGTAGAGATATGTTGTAGATTGTGTCTAAATACAACTTTTTATTCCACAAATAGTTATAAATGACACCATAATTATTGCAACTGTGTATGATCTCCTTATTTTATTTGTAATTTTCTTGCCTCTCTTTCGTTTTATCCTTGTATTATATTTCTCTCTTTTAAATTTTTTTAGATGAATTACAACAAATACACGACAATATAAATGGACTACCATATATTCCAAAAAGGAAAAAAAAAAAAAAAAAAAGATGTGTTACTATCTCAAGGAACATCTCTACAACAAAGAACATGCACTTATAAGTTATATTCATATATATATATATATATATATATATATATATATATATACTCAATTACAAATTAATAATGCACATCAAATATATATATGTACATAAAAAATAATTGAGCAAATGGGCCGAATTACACAATTTTTTTTAAGGATTTGACTTTTCTAACATTGTATATAAGGAAATGTACTTTTCTACCACAAAATATAACAAAGTTACCTTTTCTACACTATTTTGACTCTGTCATGGAGAAATCATTAAGTAATGATGGCTTGATGATATATTCAATTTTATTTATACTTATTTAACAATTGTTTTATCCAAGAACTATAATTACAATTTTATTTGCTCTTTTTAATTATTCTCTTTTATTTATACTTATTTAACAATAGTTTTATCCGACAACTGTAATTAGTAATTTTTATAATTTCTAATTTATAAATTATGGTTCGATTAATTAGTACGAGAACCACTATAATATGTTAATCGAAGCAAAATAATTTATACTTAATTTAATAGAATTACTGAATATAATTTAGGTGGTTCGAGTGGCTCGACCACTAGTTAAAAAAATCAAAAATTTCCAAAGTGATCGAACCACTATGTGAAATTCATAGTGGTTTGATCACTAGTTCAAAAAATCAAAAATTTCCAAAGTGATCGAACCACTATGTGAAATTCATAGTGGTTCGATCACTAGTGTAAAAAACAAAAATTTTCCAAAGTGATCGAACCACTATGTGTTTCACATAGTGGTTCGATCACTAGTGTAAAAAACCAAAATTTTCCAAAGTGATCGAACCACTATGTCAAATTCATAGTGGTTCGATCACTATTGAAAAAAATCAAAATTTTTCAAAGTGATCGAACCACTATGTCAAATTCATAGTGGTTCGATCACTAGTGAAAAAAACCAATTTTTGTAAGCATATACATATGTACTTATACAACTGTGTTTCAAGGTTGCGCCAAATACGTAGGGCACCTCCTCTTCGTATGTGAATCAGAACCGCACAATGAACATGTCTTTTTTTTCCTCCTCGTAGGTACGTGACCACTATTGATAAGATCATCCTCCTCAAGCTCATCCAAAATAGGGTGTGAACTTTCGGGAATGTACTCCGTACAGGTAGCCCTATTGTGACCAGCTCTTCCACATCGTCCGCATGTCTCACTCCTTCTAGGACGTCCAGTAGAATGTTCACCCGTAGAAGGTATACGGGTACTTTTAGGTCGACCGGCCTGTCTTGGATTATCTGGAGCCGTACACAGTTGTAGATGAACGACATCGTGTTGTTTCCAGTATTGTGGCTCTTGTACAGGCATAACCTCGGCGGCCCACATTCCCCTCAACCATCCGGTCATGTAATAAGGTGACACGTAATTGATCACCGACCGTTTCGTAAAACTGTGAAACCAAACAAAAATCAAGAGATGGGATGGGCGAGATAATTATAGTCAAAGATCAAAAAGTGGACTGACCTGATGGCAGCACATGCGTGTGAGCAAGGAATTAACTCGCTTTAGAACTCCCAACATGTGCACATACGGTGGTCCAAGGCCACCACATGGAGTTTACCATTAGAAACAACCTTGAATTTATTTCCCCCAAGTTCAGAGACATCCATTTGTCGACCAAGCCGCTGCCGCTCGATTAACTTGTCGTGAACGTTCTTCGTCAGAGGGTGATCCCTTTCATCCGCCGTTTGTCTCCGTTTGACAAACCATTTTTCCATAATCCGTCGAGCAGCCTCTAGGAAGGAACAAACGGGCAACTTTCTTGCCCAAACGAGTCGTGCATTCCAAACCTCCGCGGCATTCGACGTCATGAAACTGTATCGTCGTACTGGACATTTTACGCGTGACCACCTCGTTTCCTGGGCGTTATGCAATGTATTGATTGCACCCATCATCAGACTGTCACGTAGGGCTGGCATGTACCTGTTTAAAAAAACAAAGCACACTTTACGTCAATTTGTTATTTTTGAATACGTAGTGCAAATAATTATATGGGGATAAACTTACCCATCGAACTCATTTGGATCATAACAGTATGCAGCTCTTTGGAACAGATTGACCAAATGCGACCCATGTTTGGCCAAATGTTGTCTAATATGGTAACAACATAGTCCATGCGTGGCCTCAGGGAAGTTCTCATGTATCGCATTACTTATGCTTGCGTGTTGATCAGAAACGATGAGTAGGTCGTCAGGACATCCGAATGCTTCCCTAACATGCTTCATGAACCAAGACCATGACTCATCATTCTCGATGTTTCCAATTCCAACTGCAAGGGGGAAAATTTGGTCGTTCCCATCTTTTGTCACCGCGACAAAGCCAATACCTCTGTATGAGCCTTTCAAGTGACAACCGTCAACAACTATAACCGGACGACCGTAATTTCGAAATCCAATGATTGAGGCAGCCAGGGCAAAAAATACGAACTTGAATTTACCGGACGAGTGTGTTTCCAATGCAGTGTAAGTTCCAGGATTGGCATCCATCAACTCGAGCAAATACAATGGGAGCAAGCAAAATGATTGTTTCGGATCGCCGTACGCCTTGTACATAGCGTGACGTTTCGCCCTTCTTGCGACTTTGAGGCTGAGGTTCAGGCCGTATCGTTGACCCATTTCTTGAATCATAGCCCTCGGCACAAGATTGGAATTTTCTTTTCTGGCTTGCTCAACGTAGTATTCACCGATCACCGAGGAAGGGATTCTGCGGGATGCGCGGGTGTTTAAGTCATGCTGACAACTATGCGGCACTACAGCCTTGGAGATTTTCCAGATCCCATGCTTGGAAGATGAATTAAGTACGAATCGACATCCGTCGTGGTTGCATTTCACATTCCACCTGTGCTTATCCGAATATAGGACCCGATATTCAACTTGATTCACCAAATGGTACATCCCTACTGCATTTTTTAAATCGGATTTACTGTTATACACCGAGCCTTTTTCAAGTCCATGAGGGACATGTAAAATCTCCCCGGATTCTGGCTCGTCAAATCCGTCCATATCGGGAACATATCATTCCGGCTGCATTGTGTACTCACAAAATTCCGCAAACGCCTCGCGCTGCTCATCATCCAACGATGCGTCAACATCTTCGTCTAAGGTAAAGCCGTCTTCTCTATCTGATGTCAAAATGTGGACATTACAATTAATAGATTGTGATTGGGGAATTCAGATAACTCTGTACTCACATATCTGTTATGTAAAAGTAATTACCTGCTTCAACGTCATCAGCGGAATTTCTGTGTTCTCCATGATCCGGTTCACCTTCGTCGAAACCTGGAGCAGGACTATTCAGGTCGAGAAACTGAAAATTATTGTCTCTCCCCCATGATGATGACCGGTGTGCCCAACGCTCATTCGAAGACGTACCGGCTTCAGTGGTTCGATTCCGACAGGCCAAATCCCATTTCGCATGGAATTCTTCGTCGTTATGGAGTCCAGTAGGGACAGGTACAGGGCTGAATTCATGTACAGTGTTCACATTATAGGTTGAAGGACTTCCAAAGTCGAACGGAAAAAAAGGTTGAGAACTTTGATTTTCATGCTCATCCACTGAAGCTTGCTGATCCTGATAGGACGATCCCGCGGATACTCCAAGATCAACCCTGGTCAACGAAACAAAAACAACCAAAAGAGAGTCATCTGAATAAAAAACCTCTTCTAAATCAGAATCAGTCTTGATTTTCTTTTTTTTCAATCTGCCGTTACAGTCAGTTAGCGCATGAATCACATATCCCCAATAATTTAAGTCGGCAAGCACGATCCCATGAATCGAGGTCAATAAATCCATGTACGTGAGTCTTGGAAGACTGAATACCTTCCCAATGACCTCCGAACGAAACCACCACCGAATAAAACATTTTCGATAATACGATCTGAAAATGTATCCAAATTAGAATATTTAAAACATTCGATATAAAAAACAAAAGAGAGATAAGTTACTTGATAATTCTTCAAATACTTCAAATTCTTCACACTAGTATCACTCACGATTTTGTGTTATTAGTGTTGGAAACTCATTCTAACTTAAATAGATGAGTTTTGAGCAACCCGTGAATGAATGTTCAAATCAACATTAATTCCACCACGTGAACATCTTGACTATGGATTGAAAATTAATTCGAAATAAACTGTGACAACAAACATCTGAACATTTACTGTGAAACGTGAAAATTAAAGTTAATAATACTGTTAATTACTAGAAAACAAAATTTATATGTCGGTAACCTCAGAAATAAGTTTAAAACACTATTATTCGAACCACTATGAATTTCACAAAGTGGTTCGATCACTTTGGAAAATTTTGATTTTCAGAAGTACTGATCGAACCACTATGAATTTCATATAGTGGTTCGATCACTATGGAAATTTTTGATTTTTTGAACTAGTGATCGAACCACTATGAATTTCACAAAGTGGTTCGATCACTTTGGAAATTTTTGATTTTTTGAAGTAGTGATCGAACCACTATGAATTTCACATAGTGGTTCGATCACTTTGGAAATTTTTTGTTCTTTTGAAGTAGTGATCGAACCACTATGAATTTCACAAAGTGGTTCGATCACTTTGGAAATTTTTGATTTTTTGAAGTAGTGATCGAACCACTATGAATTTCACAAAGTGGTTCGATCACTTTGGAAATTTTTGATTTTTTGAAGTAGTGATCGAGCCACTATGAATTTCACATAGTGGTTCGATCACTTTGGAAAATTTTTGATTTTTTGAAGTAGTGATCGAGCCACTATGAATTTCACATAGTGGTTCGATCACTTTGGAAAATTTTTGATTTTTTGAACTAGTGATCGAGCCACTATGAATTTGACATGATAATACGAAAAATACATTTGTATACGCTAATCAAGAAAATCTTGATCTACATACGCCGAACTTGGAAGGGAGATAATACGAAAAATACATATGTATACGGTAATCAAGAAAATCTGGATCTGCATATGCATTCGTTTATACATGATAATACGAAAAATACACTGCTAATCAAGAAAATCGGGAGCTACAGTGTCCTCGGAGGTGGAGTACTTGTACACTGCTAGGGCCATATCTCTCCGAAGAGCATCTATGTCTTTCTTCTTGGTAAACTTCGGGCTAGGGAATGTATTCGTGATCGTGCTCTCTGCTGTAATCAGACTCCAGGGCCCACAAGATATAGGATCCTCCTGCACGTAACACTTGTTAGGACCCACCGTGCCCAGTTCCCACTCAATCTCAGCCCCTGGAACCGGAACATGTCCAGTCCCACATCGTCTGGACTCCTGATAAAAACCGGCTTTGTCCAACACCTGAGGCAAAAGACGACGTATACCAAGAGTCTGATTACAGCGCAACTCCGTTACCTCCTCGGTGTACGCATGTCTCATGCTGTCGAACAGAGTAAGGGAGCAGCGTCTGAAGTCAATGAATGCAGTGACCCAGTGCCCGTTCAGGTTAAGAACAGTGATGACCTGGTGAAAGAGTCATGTAAATTACGTTGGTATAGAATATTAGTCACTCGATGATAGCTTAACAAACTGTAGTGTATATATTGTTAATAAAGTAAAATACGTTGTGGAAAAAAGAGACTTACGCCCAAATCAAGTTTGGCCCACTCCTTCACTTCCCCCCACCGCGGCTTCAGTCCCAAAACGTAGTGGATGAGTCGAGTTAGGGACGTGAACGTGAAATCCTCTGGATAATCTCGTTCAGCGTATTTCTGCTCATCAGACTCTCCATTGTGGCGTTCTGCCCAAATACCCTGTGCCGCAATCTGGATTTGTAAAAAAAAAACCACATGCTCAGAGGTGAGGCCATGGACCTTTTATAAAGTAAATAAAATTGTTACGAAATAAATCGATGGACTCACCCCGAATCCAGTGTCGATAATCTGAAAACTCTGCTTGAAATCTTCGTGTACACCAAGAAATTCTGGGGCACTCTGCAGAATTCCGAGGTACGCATCCATGTGCTGTCACGAAGTCAAATCAATTAATAAAGGTAAAAAAAAAGTTAGACAAATATTAAGACAGCCATTTTAAACTTATGATTCCAGACTAACCGAATTTTCCATAGCTTGTTTAACGTCGAGGAAATGACGAAACCAGGAAGGGCCCACACCCACACCAATCCCCACATTCCGCCTGCAAGACAAGACATTGTACATAAGTGATTGGTATTGAATACGGATCAACGATAAAAAACACTTACTATGATAACAAAACACTTACTTCTCAGCAGTACGATCATCTCTGGCACAGTACGCCCGGAAATCCACCAATTTGGTATTCAGTCTTCTAGTAGGCTCATTCCTAAGGAAGGGACTGCGCACATGCTGAGACGGACGACGCTCCCTCTGTGCACGGACCGGCCTACTAGTGGACGGTCTACGAGGAAGCGGGGTCTCCACCTGACGCTCGGGAGATGATGCACTAGATGTGGAAATATGAGCACCCCCGAGCTCGGATGGGGTAAACTGTACGGGTGTCTGCAGAGTGTACCTCATAGCAGACGGAGGCTCGCTGGGCACAGATGTAAGGGGATCCATATGTGCAGCTGTCACAGGATCAACTGCAGGTACACTCTCTGACGGCCATGGGGCCCATTCATGATCTGGCCTAGGCAACTGATACCAAGCTGGCTCTGTGGACGACGCGGACGGATAATATCTCTCGTGATAAGAAGTCCTTGGGGGACTTTGATGCCCGTATCCGAAGAAGCTATCAACGTAAGTCTCTAACCGCTGAGCTTCTGAGTCCACGTACTCCCGGAGTTGCCTAGCCTGCTTCTCGAAGGCCCTACTCTGCTCGTCGTAACGATGGGCCTCGGCATCCACGTACTCCCGTAAGGCCCTATTCTGCTCGTCATATCTACGGGCCTCGGCATCCATGTACTCCCGGAGTTGCCTAGCCTGCTCATCACTGCGTAGGGCCTCTGAGTCCACATGCTCCCGGAGTTACTGCAACTGAGTACTGACCTGGTCAATTCTCTCATCCACATAACCGGTCATCCGAGGAAACCAGGAATCGGGAGCAGACTCAGGCTGTGGAGGATCAGCTGCAACTGGGATGTCGGGCTGGGCCCTTGGCCTTCTGGAAGCACGAGCAGGCCTCGAAGTGGATGGACGATCGGAGTCGGGCTCAGCCTCTGACTCCACGAGGTGCCTAGCTCGTCCAGATTGTGTTCGCCGACGAGCCACTGCACCACGTAGTGGACCATAACGAGGTGGAGGGGGCTGAACGCCTGTAAATATGTCGACGTCGACACCCATCATGTACGGCTTCACCCACTCCTCTGGTGTCACATCTAGGGACTCGAAGCACTGAATACCCTGTTTTACAAGTCCCTAATTTCAGGTTTTATTTGATCAAAGAAGATTAAAGAACAAACGAAAGAGTCTAGTGTAAGAAAACAAGGGTGATGTAAATACCTGACCGTCCAGTATGGTCGACAGATCAATCTTCGCCACCTTGAGGGACCACTTCAAACATCGAGGCATGGACAGGGGCGTATCCAACCGGCGCCCGGCGAAGGTGGACGTGAATGGGATCGCCTCAAGTGCCCATATCTGTTATTTTTTACAGGACGTAATTTATATGTTATTGAAAAAATTGAAAAACTTATAAATTAATGTAGATGAAATGAACATTATGAAATTTACCAGTAGGGCTGTCGAGAATCCATAGAAGTGGTACTTCCACTGTGTAGTACGTCCATGTGGGAATTCAGTGGGAACCTTGTCAATGTACCTTAACAGGTTCAGATATGAGAACTTGCCCCATGGGAAATTCTCCCACTGCTCATCATCCTCGACAAGAACCCACACCCATGGTTCCACGACAGACTTGCCCGCATCCACGCCCATAAGTATGCACTGCAGTATCAGGATCTTCGCAATCCTGATACTGTCCTGTCGAGAATGTCTCCACTCCCCCTGGGTGAATCTTTCTAGTAGCTCGTTCACCTTCACTCTTGACGAACCACCGTGAACTCTTTAATAGAGTGAGTCCTCGTCTAGATGGTAGACTGCCGAAGGATTAAAATCAGAAGTGTCGAAACGCAACCCAGTAACCAGTGCGAACTCCCTCTTCGAGAACCGGCACAGGCGACGGTCTCGGCCAATATGGAACCATCGCTCATCAACTGGAACGGGTCCCTTATGCACCTAGCGTATCATAAGGGCATGTAGAAACTGCTTGCTGATCGTCCTCTCGGTGTCCCACAGCAGGAAGTGTCCAAAACACGTCCCCTGAAACTCCTGCTCACACTCCGGTCCTATGCTACGCAATTCTGCCTTGATCTCATCAATGAGGCTCAGACGAACATAGCCGACTATGTAGGCTATAGTACCCTGTAAAGCCTCGCGTACCCATACCGGCTCGTACTGTATATCATTAAAATTCAATCAGTATACATTAAAGTAAATTAAAATATATACATTTGCAATTTTCAACATTCAACAACAATTCAACATTTGCAATTTTCAACATTCAACAATTCAAACACCCAAACTTTTGCAACAATAATTGGCAATTTTCAATTCGAATCAAGAACAATAGTGCAAAAAATTTAAAACAAATATTGAACAATTCGAATCAAGAAACCCGTATCTAAATCAAAAAATTCAAAACGTGCAAAAAAAACAATAAAGCCTAATTGCAATCATTACTCAACAAATTAAACAATTCAAAGCTATAAATCCCCACACCCAATTCGAAACATACTTCAACAAGTCAAACAATAGTGCAAAAAATTTAAAACAAATATTGAACAATTGGAATGAAGAAACCACACTCAATTCGAACCATACTTCAACAAGTCAAACAATAGTGCAAAAAAATTTAAAACAAATATTGAACAATTCGATTCAAGAAACCCGGATCTATTCAAAAAATTCAAAACGTGTAAGGTAAAACAATAAAGCCTAATTGCAATCATTAGTCAACAAAATTAAACAATTCAAAGCTATAAATCCCCACACCCAATTCGAACCCATACTTCAACAAGTCAAACAATAGTGCAAAAAATTTAAAACAAATATTGAACAATTCGAATCAAAAAAACAATAAAGCTATAAATCCCCAAGTGTTATGAATCAAAAAATTCGAACCAAAAAACCAATAAAGCTATGAATCAAAAAATTCGAACCAAAAAAACAATAAAACCTAATTGCAATCATTAGTCAACAAATTAAACAATTCAAAGCTATAAATCCCAAGTGTTCGAACCATACTTTAACAACTCAAACAATAGTGCAAAAAATTTAAAACAATTGAATCCATGGACCCTAAACCGAATGTATTCAAAAAAGCCAAAGCAATCAACAATAGTGCAAATCTATTCAAAAAATTCGAACCATAAAAACAATAAGAGGCCTAATTGCAATCATTAGTCAACAAATTAAACAATTCAAACACTATTCAAAAAATCTCAAAAATTCGAACCATAAAAACAATAAGAGGCCTAATTGCAATCATTAGTCAACAAATTAAACAATTCAAACACTATTCAAAAAATCTCAAAAATTCGAACCATAAAAACAATAAGAGGCCTAATTGCAATCATTAGTCAACAAATTAAACAATTCAAACACTATTCAAAAAATCTCAAAAATTCGAACCATAAAAACAATAAGAGGCCTAATTGCAATCATTAGTCAACAAATTAAACAATGCAAAGCTATAAATCCCAAGTGGTTCGAACTATACTTTAACAATTCAAAGCAAAAGTGTAAATTGGAACATACCTCATCACCCATTGCTAAATCCCTTCAAGAAATTCTTCAATCTTCTTGCCAAATTTTCAATCACCAAAATGCAAAATTTAACACCTAAATACAAGTTCGAATTTTATTAAAACAAAAGACTTCAAAATAATTTCAACATTTACTTGTATTAATCGAAAGACATGTACCAAAAAAAAAAAAACTTACCAATGTACTTCAAGGTTTGAAAGAGAGAAGAAGAGAGAAGAATTTTGAGAGGAAAATGGAGGATGGAGGCGCAACAAGGGGGTGAAATAATGCTAGGGTTTGCATTTATTTTGGGGCCAAAATGTACTAAAATTTCTTTTTCAGGGGGTCAAACTGAAAATATTCAAAAATCCATTTTTTTCCAAAGTGATCGAACCACTATGAATTTGACATAGTGGTTCGATCACTTTGGAAAAAAATGGTTTTTTACACTAGTGATTGAACCACTATGAAATTGACATAGTGGTTCGATCACTTTGGAAAATTTTGGTTTTTACACTAGTGATCGAACCACTATGAATTTGACATAGTGGTTCGATCACTTTGGAAAATTTTGGTTTTTTACACTAGTGATCGAACCACTATGAATTTGACATAGTGGTTCGATCACTTTGGAAAATTTTGGTTTTTTACACTAGTGATCGAACCACTATGTGAAACACATAGTGGTTCGATCACTTTGGAAAATTTTTGATTTTTACACTAGTGATCGAACCACTATGAATTTCACATAGTGATTCGATCACTTTGGAAATTTTTGATTTTTTGAACTAGTGATCGAACCACTATGAATTTCACATAGTGGTTCGATCACTTTGTAAATTTTTGATTTTTTGAACTAGTGATCGAGCCACTCGAACCACCTAAATTATATTCAGTAATTCTATTAAATTAAGTATAAATTATTTTGCTTCGATTAACATATTATAGTGGTTCTCGTACTAATTAATCGAACCATAATTTATAAATTAGAAATTATAAAAATTACTAATTACAGTTGTCGGATAAAACAATTGTTAAATAACTATAAATAAAAGAGAATAAATAAAAAGAGCAAATAAAATTGTAATTACAGTTCTTGGATAAAACAATTGTTAAATAAGTATAAATAAAATTTAATATATCATCAAGCCATCATTAGTTAATGATTTCTCCATGACCAAGTCAAAATAGTGTAGAAAAGGTAACTTTGTTATATTTTGTGGTAGAAAAGTACATTTCCTTATATACAATGTTAGAAAAGTCAAATTCTTAAAAAAATTTGTGTAATTTCGGCAGGGCTCTCAAAAATAATTTTGATCCCTAAAGATTTTAAATTTGTTTTTGGTCCAAGTGATGTATTGATTCTTAGGGCTCATGAAAGGCTAATTCGTCATGAGAGAAGGCATGCAACATGGTAAGGAAAATATTATTATATTCTTTTGTAGAATCAAGGAAAAGACAATTCACTTTTGCAGATTAGTTGAGTGAAATTTGGATACATAAATATTTACCATGTAAGAAATTATTGCCCTAGAAAAATAAATCTTTTAGGTACACATTGAAACCTCTATATAATTGGCACGACAAGATCTAGTTTCTCGAAAGCCAACTCTTTTTGGTAGAATGCTCAGTATTTTTATTCACATGAATTTGAACAGACTTGCAAGTAGATGCATATATATGTGCTTTTATCTCGAAACCTTTCAACATTTAAATCAAGAAATTGTATATATGTATATATAGTTATGTGGCAAATAACCAAATATACTTTTAAAATTGAATGAATATAGTATTCATTTTCGTTTGTATTTGTGGGCTTACTCCCATTTTGTATATATACACACACACAACCCTCTAATTCATGATTTGTATTGTTTTTTTATTGCTTAGTTATACGATAAATCATCACATTTAGCGTTCTTGTTCAAGTACAACGCAACATTTAAACATTAGAGCTTGTGAATTAGGTGCATGGATCTTACCCGGGTCGGATCCGGGTCGGGGGACAACATTTTTTTTTTTTTTCACACATGATTTTTAAAAAAAATCACATACCAATAGGTTATGTTAGACATACATTTACGTTATGTTAGACATACATTTAAGCTATGTTAATTAAACATATCAGTTCTGGCCAAATTTCATGTCTTGTCTTTTTTTGGCTTGATTTTTGAATTTTGGCACATACCTTTACGTTGTGTTAAACATACATTTATGTATACTTACATACATTTGTATATGTTAGACATACCTTTGTATATAGTTAAACATACATTTATATATGTTAGACATACATTTATATATAGTTAGACCAACCTACAAAAAGGTTGATTTAACTATACACAAAGGTTGATCTATTGGAGCGAATTTTGGGTGAGCTTCAGCACAAGTGTTCAGGTGCGTGGGAGCGCGTGCAGGCGCGTGGAAACGCGTTTTGGGCGCGTGAACAGGTCGATCTGGTTGCACGAATCCCAGCATAAAAGTTTTTGCCTAAACATTAATATCATAGATCATTACCTGTAATTTTATTATGGTCTAATACATACATATATATATATATATATATATATATATAGTCGGGTTATTCAGTTTTCAATCGTTGATTTGGTGTTCAAAACTAAAAAAAAAAATATTCACATCACCGTCGATATAGCTTTGAATTTTTTCCAATAAATCAAACACATTTACAAGTCACCTTAAACCACATTTGTTCCAGTATTGATTTCTAACAAGAAATTTAATATATTTTACAAATTAAAACTCTCAAAATACAAAACAGTTTTTTTCTCCAAAAAGTGAAGGTTCTCCTTCTAAACCCTAAATCAAACCTCTCACAGATTTTAAATTGAAATCAACACAAAAAGGTAAAAAAAAAAGAAGTAAAATAGAACCATCTACAATGACTGCTAGAGCACAAAATTAACATAGCAACTGGCACCAAGGTGGTAGAAGTGTGGAAGCAGGGGAAATAGCAGAATAATAATTCAATTACTTAGACTTCCTCAGTTACATGTGAGGAAAATATCGACAATTGATGAAGAAATTATATTTATATTAATAGATTTCAATTGAAGATTTGCGAAATTTTAAATTTAGGGATTAACTCTTTGTATTTTGATGATTTTAATCTGCAAAATATATTAAATCACTTCTTAATTAAATTAGTAAGGTGACGCGTTTGTGTTTTTGATTTTTGTTAGACATAATATAAAGACACATCGGTAATAACACGAATATTTTTTCAGCTCTGGGCTTCATGGCAACCATTGATATCATATCAATTGTAACAAATTAAATAAAACTAGTTTAGACCCCGTGTATCACACGGGAGATTTCAAAATTAATATTGTTAAATAACTAATAGAAAATGTAATATATTTTGAAAAAAAAATAATTCACCGATATATGGTGGATAAAAAAGGTTATCAAAAAATATTCCCATAATAACAGGGCCTAAAAAATATTTATATATATATATATATATTGTTAATTTGTAGGTAATACATACACTTCAAATAGTATATTGTATACTAAAATTTATGTAAAATTAAAAGTCATAAAATACATTATATTTAGTGTTTTTTTATAAATTTGAATTAACATAAATTAACATCTCATTTGTATTAATATTTTATTTTAAGTATTAATATAAATTCATCAAAATTTTATTATTAACATAAATTAATTAACAATCAATACTTTTTTTTTCTTGAATTTACTAAAAAAATTCTTGAAATTATATTTTTATACTCACATGACCTAAAATGTATGGCAAAAACTTTTATGCACCGGTTGGGATCCGTGCAATCGGGTCGACCCGTTCACGCTCCCAAAACGCGCCTCCAACGAGCCTGCACGCGCTCCCACACGCTGAACACTTGTGCTGAAGCCCATCCAAATTCGCTCCAATAGACCAACTTTTGTGTATAGTTAAACCAACCTTTGTGTATAGTTAGACCAACCATGTGTAGGTAGGTCTAATTATATACAAAGGTATGTCTAACATATATAAAAGTATGTTTAACTATATGCAAAAGTATGTCTAACATATACAAAGGTATGTCTAAGTATACATAAAGGTATGTCTAACACAACGTAAAGGTATGTCTAACATAACGTAGTGGTATGTGCCAAAATTCAAAAATCAAGCCAAAAAAAGACAAGGCATGAAATTTAGGTAGAACTGGTATGTTTAACATAACTTAAAGGTATGTCTAACATAACGTACATATATGTCTAACATAACCTATTGGAATGTGATTTTTTTCAAAAATCATGTGCCAAAAAAAAAAAAAAGGTGTGGTCCCCCCCGACCCGGATCCGACCCGGGTACATTGATCTAAGATTCATACACCTGATTCACAAGAGAGTAGAGACCTACTCAAAATGTATTTGTAATGTCAATTTTTCTACCTAATATTTGTATTCAAGATATGTATGCACGATTTTTTTTCCAGTTTATAATGATCATATATATTTACATATAATTCTACTATATATGGTTAAAATTGATACTTTAATATTTTTGTACTTTAGATAAAATTGTGAATACTTAAAATTTGATTTTCCCTAGTTTTATTTGTTTCAAATTTTAGTTCTATCATTTACATAATAAATGAGATAATTATTGAAGGAAATTAAATAGTATATCATTTTTCTATTTAACATAAAAAATAAAGTTAATTAAGATTGATTATAAATTGATTGAAATTAATGTACTTAATTGAGTACTAACTGATATAAGATCGACCTATTTTAGTTTAGGATGAAAATCAAATTAATGAAAGAGTGACACACGTCCTAAGAGTTATTCCTTTAATATAAATTAAAAATGTGACAATTTATTGAGTAAAGGTTTAAAGGTTGTATTGTGATTTAAAAAAATAAAAAATGATAATTTATCATGTAATTAATTTCTTTTTTTAGGGTAGAAAGGTGTTAGCACCATATTAACGTACATAAATATTAGACATGATATTATATATAGACACACACATTACAATTGAAAAGCAAGATTAATTAATCCGAATTGCATATTCCAATCCAATCACATATATAAGACGTTTGAGAAGATGAGTGGAGGCAAAACTTGTGTCCGACACATTGCTTGTATCAAATATACGTGTTTGTATGCAAAATAATGTTAGATAAACAAAATTAATATATATATATATATATATATATTTATATACTTCACGTGAAATTGTTTACTGATGTTTTATATACTCTTTTTTATGTTCACCTAAAATCTATGTCGTCATCTTAATTATTAATGATTTGAGAAGAAAAGGAGAAAGGCACATGTCTTTTCACCATCTCCTCCACATTCCAATTCCCCTCTACACACGACCATTGAATGGAATGGATATACATATATACATACATATATATAACATTATTTTGTTCACTGGATGTACGGTACAATTTGGATTAGTTCAGGTCGATTCGCGTCAGTATATTTTTTATTATTTTTTTCTTCAGGTTTGTAACCCTTGTTTTATAATATATTGTGACATTACATATAAGTGTAATGACCTTTATATAATATTTTTACTTAATTTTTTTTACCTCTAAAGTGTGTGACTTTTATATTGAATTAGTGTGACATTTATCATGTGCAAATGTGACATCTATGCACAAGTATGCTGACTTTATTTTATTCAAGAATTTCAACAAATTTTGTGTGTGTATATATGTATATACCCCTTTACCCCTTTATGTGATAATACTCTTACTTTTATGTGGTGTTAGTTGCACTTTTAGATATTTACCTTTATTTATAATATATATATATATATATAGTTAGAGAAATCACCCCAGAAACTCCAACACTTAAGAATCAGCTCACCAATTGAAACTTCCAAAGCAAAACTTCAAGAAAACAATACAAACGATATACGTGGTTCGGCTTGAAATGCCTACGTCCACGGGAAACAAGGGTGGGGAGTATTTTATTCAATCGAATCAAGAACAATTACAAAACAATCTGCAAAGATGCAGATCCAACTCTCAACAAAACTGACTCTCAAGCTCACTTTACAGAAGAATAATTCTCTCAAAACCGAATGTCAATCTAATCTGAAACAAACCCTATACAGCTCTATTTATAAGCTTTACAATGCACTTTGAATCAGATCCAACGGATCAGCAATGAGTTCTGTGGATAAGCTTGAAGATCAGTGATCGAGGCTCTGTTTTCTCTCTTCTCTGCAACTTCAACCGAATTACCTAACTTCCAGTCCACGTGGCGGCCTCCGATTCGCTCGCAAGATTTGAACAAAAACTCAAAACTCAAACCATGCTTCTATAAGTGTAACTGCGACTTTGCTTGGAGAGAGAAAGAGCAACTTTGGCTAAAACCGAGAAATGCGCCTCTATAAGTGAAGACGCGCTTTTACTGTTCATGTTTCTTTTAAACGCAACACTCTTCCATAACACTTTGTTCCACTTTTGACAACGCTCAGAAAAGCGTTGTCTTTTCTCTTTTGAAAAAACACTTGTGATTTTATGTGAACCAACTTCAGCTCATCTTCCCCATGGTTTCAGCCATACATTCACAATCTCCACCTTATGGCTGAACCTCCTACACTTATCTGAACCTCAGCTACTTGTTAACACCAGTTCCTCCCTTTCTCCTCACACCTATAAGCTCCAAACACAAATCAAACTTAGTACTAGGCAAAGCTTTGGTGAACACATCTGCTGGATTTTCCTCAGATGCAATTTTCAGAACCTTGACTTCACCTTGCTCCACCTTATCCCTAATGAAGTAAAGCTTGACATCAATGTGCTTAGTTCTCTCATGATAGCTGTGGTGCTTGGTGAGATGTATAGCACTGTTATTATCACAATAGACAACCACATTCTTCTGCCTTATCCCAAACTCTTTCAGAATTCCTTTCAACCAAATTGCTTCCTTGACTGCCTCAGTGATTGCTACAAACTCAGATTCTGTAGTTGAAAGTGCTACAACTGATTGATGCATAGCCTTCCAACTTACTGCTGTACCAAAGAGTGTAAACACATATCCGGATAGAGACTTCCTAGTGTCCAAGTTAGCAGCATAATCTGCATCAACATACCCCACTATAGGTGCAGTCAATTCTGAAACTTTCCTAAAACTTAAACCACATTCTACTGAACCATTTAAGTATCTCATCATTCCTTTCACAGCTTCCCAATGCTCCTGCCCTGGATTGGCCATGTATCTGCTTACCACACTCATGGCAAAGGCTAGATCAGGCCTGCAGCATACCATTGCATACATCAAGCTGCCAACTGCACTTGCATATGGAACCTTCACCATCCTGTCAACTTCTTCTTGTGTGTGAGGCTCTTGCTCCTTGGACAGCTTAACACTTTGACTAATAGGTACACTTGCAATCTTTGATTGATTCATCTGATACCTAATCAAAACCTTCTTCAGATAGTCAGCCAATTCCAGAAACACCTCTCCACTCTTCTCATCTCTGGTTATGTCCATTCCAAGCATCCTTCTTGCTACTCCAAGGTCTTTCATCTCAAATTCTGTCTTTAGCATGGTCTTAACTTCAAGCAAAGATTCATTAGAAGTACTAGCAAGTAACATATCATCAACATATAATAAAAGATAAGTATGAGATTTGTTATCATGCTTTAAGTAAACACAATGATCAAACTTGCTTCTCATAAAACCAGCCTTAATCATAAATTGATCAAACCTGAGATACCATTGCCTTGGAGATTGCTTGAGTCCATACAAAGACTTTCTGAGTAGGCAGGCCTTGTTCTCCTTGTCATCTACATGCAGGCCTTCTGGAATCACCATGTAGATCCTCTCCTTAAGCTTACCATGAAGAAAAGCTGTGGTAACATCCAACTGATGAAGATACATGTTGAATTGAGCTACCATGGCCAGTAATATTCTGATTGAGCAGTGCTTAACCACAGGGGAAAAAATTTCAGTATAATCCACCCCTTCCTTTTGAGTGAATCCCTTAGCCACCAATCTGGCTTTGAATCTGATTTTATCTCCTTTGGTTACCTCCACCTTTCTTCTAAAAATCCATTTACATCCAACCAGCTTTTGCTTCTGAGGCTTGTCAGTTATCTCCCAAGTCTCATTCTTATCCAAAGAGTTCAGCTCCTCCTGAATAGCTATCATCCATTGCTCCTTGTGTGAACCTGATATAGCTTGCTTATATGTAGCAGGATCAGCACTCTCCAGCTCTTGTGCAGTGAGTAGAGCAAAAGAAACTGAGTCTGCTTGGCCAAATCTTTCTGGAGGTCTGATTGGTCTTCTTGATCTATCCCTAACCAGTTGGTAGTTAGCTAGCTGATCAGTCTCATCATCTTGTTCTGATCCATCTGCATCTCCTTCTTCTTCTGAACTAGCCTCCACATTCTGATCAAGGACTAGAGGCTCCACCTCAACCTGAGATTCCTGTGAAGAAGATGAAGTTCCTGCAGTGGTTTCTTCCTCCTTTTTCAGTGGCATCTTGTTCTCATCAAAGACAACATCCTTGCTGATTATACACTTTTGATACTCCTTCTCATAGCACCATAACTTGTAGCCTTTAACTCCCTTTGGATATCCCAAAAATACACACTTGAGAGCTCTAGGTGCAAGCTTATCCTGAGTGATGTGAGCATATGCCATGCATCCAAAGACCTTCAATCCACTGTAATTAGCTGGTTGACCACACCACCTCTCCTCTGGAGTTTTAAAGTCAATTGCAGATGAAGGGCTCCTGTTGATTAGGTGAACAGCAGTAGCAGCAGCTTCTCCCCAAAAATTGCTTGGAAGGCCTGAGCTAATCAACATGCATCTCACCTTATTGAGAATGGTTTGGTTCATCCTCTCTGCCACTCCATTTTGCTGGGGAGTTCCAGGTACTGTTTTATGCCTCCCTATGCCTTTAGCTTCACAAAACTCATTAAACTCATTGGAAGTAAATTCTAAACCATTATCAGTCCTTAGATACTTAAGCCTCTTACCAGAAACATTTTCAATTTCAGTTAACCATGCTTTAAAGGTATTAAAAGCTTCATCTTTAGATTTCAAAATATAAATCCATACCTTCCTAGTATAGTCATCAATCAAGGACATGAAATACTTACCTCCACTCCTTGTTTGTGTTCTTGCAGGGCCCCATAAGTCTGAGTGGACATACTCCAAAGGCTGCTTGGATAGATGAACTCCAGTCTTGAAAGGTTGCCTCCTATTCTTGCCAAGAACACAGCAATCACAGAATTCCAGTTTGCTGATTTTGTCTTTGCCAAACACTTGCTGCTTTGCTAACTCCAGTAAACCATTCTCACTCATATGCCCTAACCTCCTATGCCATAGTAGTGTCCTATCCATCTCCTGAGATGAATTCAGACTGCCAACACAAACCTCACCTTGAAGATAATAAAGCTCATTTCTCTTGGTACCTAGCATCACCTTTCTTTCCCCCTTTGAAACTGATAATGTGCCACCTTCAGAGTGAAATGTGTAGCCTTGTGTGTCAAGCATACCTAATGATATTAGGTTTCTCTTTAACTCTGGAACATACCTTACATTCTGTAATATTCTAACCATTCCATCAAACATCCTTAGAGCCACAGAACCAGTTCCTTTCACCTTGCAACTGAAATCATTTCCTAGCATGACAATTCCACCATCACCTAGCTTGAGTTCTTGGAAAGAATCCTTGATAGGAGTCATATGAAATGAACACCCTGAGTCCAAGATCCATTCATCATTGATTTTGGTGGATGTTATAGCTAGAACTTCAGCTGACTCATAACCTACACTTTGATTTGCTGCCTCTGAAATCTGATTTGCTTGGTTTGGTTGTCCCATTCCCTTGTTCTTCAGAAACTGCTTATACTTTAGGCAATCCTTCTTGTGATGTCCAGGTTTGTGGCAATGGAAACATCTATTCAGCTCCACATCCTCATTTGAATTCTGATTTGGCTCACTCTTCTTTGGTTCTTGTTGCTGCTTGTTTTGCTTCTTGGGAAACTTTTTCTTTCCTTGCTTGATAGCTAAACCTTCACCTGCAGCTTTTGTCTTTCCATCTGAATTCTTTGAGAGCTCCTTGGTCTTCAAAGCAACCACCACCTCTTCTAAGGTTAGATCATGTTGCCTTCCATACAGCATTGTGTCTGAGAAATTTTCATATGACTTAGGAAGTGTACTTAACAGCAACAAGGCTTTGTCCTCCTCCATCAACTTGATTTCTACATTTTCAAGATCATCAAGAAACTTGTGAAACTCCTCCAATTGTTCCAGGATGGGCTTGTCATCAGTCATCCTGTAAGCATACATCCTTCTCTTCATGTACAGTCTATTTGCAATGGTTTTCACCATGTACAAACTCTCTAGTTTATCCCAAACTTCCAAGGCAGTGGTTTCCTTGGATACTTCTCTTAAGACTTTGTCTCCTAAACTCAGAATGATTGTACTGTGAGCCTTCTTGAGTATCAGCCTCTTTTCTTCTTCCTTCATACCTTCAGGAAAGGCTTCAGGACCTTCAAGAGCTAAGTCCAAACCCTGTTGCACAAGAAGCGCCTTAATCTTGATTCTCCATAACCCGAAGTCCCCTTTTCCATTGAAACGCTCGATGTCAAACTTTGTGGTGGCCATTCTTCACCTTCTTTCCCACAGACGGCGCCAATTTGTTAGAGAAATCACCCCAGAAACTCCAACACTTAAGAATCAGCTCACCAATTGAAACTTGCAAAGCAAAACTTCAAGAAAACAACACAAACGATATACGTGGTTCGGCTTGAAATGCCTACGTCCACGGGAAACAAGGGTGGGGAGTATTTTATTCAATCGAATCAAGAACAATTACAAAACAATCTGCAAAGATGCAGATCCAACTCTCAACAAAACTGACTCTCAAGCTCACTTTACAGAAGAATAATTCTCTCAAAACCGAATGTCAATCTAATCTGAAACAAACCCTATACAGCTCTATTTATAAGCTTTACAACGCACTTTGAATCAGATCTAACGGATCAAAAATGAGTTCTGTGGATAAGCTTGAAGATCAGTGATCGAGGCTCTGTTTTCTCTCTTCTCTGCAACTTCAACCGAATTACCTAACTTCCATTCCACGTGGCGGCCTCCGATTCGCTCGCAAGATTTGAACAAAAACTCAAACCACGCTTCTATAAGTGTAACTGCGACTTTGCTTGGAGAGAGAAAGAGCAACTTTGGCTAAAACCGAGAAACACGCCTCTATAAGTGAAGACGCGCTTTTACTGTTCATGTTTCTTTTAAACGCAACACTCTTCCATAACACTTTGTTCCACTTTTGACAACGCTCAGAAAAGCGTTGTCTTTTCTCTTTTGAAAAAACACTTGTGATTTTATGTGAACCAACTTCAGCTCATCTTCCCCATGGTTTCAGCCATACATTCACATATATATATATATATAAAGGTGCAACTAAAATCACATAAAAGTATGAGTGTTATCTAGGTATGTTGTTCCAAAAATGTGCTTTAAAAAAATGTTTCCATTTCTTTTTTTAAGTTACATAACATAAAAGTTATGATATTTGTACTTAAGAATGTCACAATAAAACAATATAAAGGTCTCAACACCTAAAACAAAAGAAAATAAAAATACAAACCAAATGGGGGACGATTCAGATCAGGTAGACCCAGTTGCATGCATTGTTAGGAATAGTGCCCTTAAAACAATTATGAATTATTTTTTATTACTAATTAGTGCGACATTTATTTTGGAACTCTTATGATTTCGTATGCATTTTATGAACATAATAGAAACCCCTAATTTGTCTGATGTAACCATAATCTTATTATATAAGTGTTATATGATTGTGGATAATGAACTTAAATTAAGTTTATGATGAAATTAATTAAAGTATCAGATCTTCAATCAAAGCATCATTAACGCTGCCCAAAACATTTTGAATGTGACCGTCTTATTTGTACCGTCGATGTGTAGACATCTAAGTGGGTGCATTAATATATGATTTGATCATATAAGATGGAAAAAACTTCCATGCACTTGACCCGACCCGTTCACGCGCCCAAAACGCGCCTTCCACGCGCATGCACGCGCTCCCACTCGCTGAACACTTATGCTGAAGCTCACCCAAAATTCGCTCAAATAGACCAACCTTTGTGTATAGTTAAACCTACTTTTGTGTATAGTTAGACCAACCATGTGTAGGTAGGTCTAACTATATACAAAGGTATGTCTAACATATATAAAGGTATGCTTAACTATATATAAAGGTATGCTTAACTATATATAAAGGTATGTCTAACATATACAAAGGTATGTTTAAGTATACATAAATGTATGTCTAACACAATGTAAATGTATGTCTAACATAACGTAGTGGTATGTGCCAAAATTCAAAAATCAAGCCAAAAAAAGACAAGGCATGGAATCTGGGCAGAACTGGTATGTTTAACATAATTTAAAGGTATGTCTAACATAACATAAATGTATGTCTAATATATACTATTGGTATGTGATTTTTTTCAAAAATCATGAGAGAAAAAAAAAAATAGTGCGGTCCCCTCTGACCCGGATCCGAACCGAGTGCATGGATCTAAGATCCATGCACCTGATTCACAAAAGACTTACTCATGTAAGATTAGACTGATTTAATTTGTGTATATCCTACAAATTCTGTTTAGATATGGAAAACCAAATTAAATTATAAGATGATAATATATGGATGAATCATAGACCAAAGTTAAGTCATAAGATGACCATATGGATGAATCTCAATCCTGAGTGATTATAGACTGCTATTTGGTTTGGTGTGATTCTTAATTTACTTGTTTAGTTTGTTAATGGACTTTTGAGCACTTACATTTTAGATTCGCATAAGATTAAATGGCTGAGAATATAAATTTATAGATATGGAATCTGTCATTCATTCTTGCATGAATTAAGTAATTCAAGATATGGGATTCATTCTTTTTGCTGGAAGTAGAAAGACAATTCCATTATTTATTGATTTTGGAACTGAATGGCCTGAGATCTCTAATTTATTCGATTATAGATTAATCATTCATTAGTAAATTAATGGTAAATGATGAAAAAAGGTAATAGAAAAGGTTGACGGACAATACTTACTTCAATAACAAACGGTTATGGGTCCATGGTCCTAGGTTCACCTCCTAAGTATAATGGATTGAATATAAGTTTATACGTTTCTAATGATTTTGTGGAAAAATATATATTCATGTAATTTTGACAATTATATAAATATCATAAACTTTACGAGTACTTATTTGATATTCTATAATTTTGAATGTGAATTGAATAAATATTTGATATTTATTTATGATATTAATATAATTAATCTATATATTATAAGATTTATCAACATCAATTATTCTTTATTAATTTAATGGGATTTTGAAATCCTAGTTGGATGATGATTAATTAGATTAAGAATATGTGTAAATATGTCAAAGTAGCCGAAAAAATATAACCAAATAACTTTTTTGCCATTCAACATAAGCATATGTACTTTTCTACCATAAAAGATAAAAAAGTGATATTTTTTACTACATTTTGATCAGGTCATGCTACAATGATTGAGTAATTATTGAGTGATGATATATGAAATTTAACAAATCGTGTAATACACTTATTTAACAAATGATTTATGATCATTATTAAAATTTATATAAATTGATAAATTAAACTAAATTGCCTCGTTTAATTAATGAACTGGATCGTTTAATTTTATTAGTTAGAATTTAATTATATGAATTAGTACCTCGTTTAAGTTAGACATAATTATACAAAGGGTGGCTCGTATAATTACATTTTGTGAAAATGAAAAGTGGCTCGTCTAATTAATTAGGTGGCTCGTATAATTGTCAATTGATAATTAACTAATGCAAATAAAAGTGGCTCGTTTAGTTGTCAAAACACAATTAAAAGATAAATTAATCACAATTAATTAATTCTTCACAATTAATTAATTAATTATTCACTTAAACGCGTTCAATTTATTTAGTTAGTTAAACGATCCATTCAATTTAAATTCACTTTATTTATGTTAAACGAGCCAGTCCATTTATTTACTTAATTAGCTCGTTTAATTAATTAAATTGATAAATAAAAGTAGGTAGTATAATTGTTAAACGAGCCATTCACAATTTTTTTAAAATTTAATTATTTAAAATCCAATTTAAAAATGAATGTAATTCACATTTTAAACGATTAATTATTCACACTTAATTTCACGTTTAATGAATATTGATAATTTAATCACAATTAATTAATTGTTCACAATTAATTAATTAATTATTCATTTAAATGAGTCGTTCAATTTATTTTAATTTGTTAAATGATCCATTCAATTTAAATTCACTTTATTTATGTTAAACGATCAATACCATTTGTAAGGAACATTGTATAGATTTTGATGAAGACAAAACATGTAATAGATTAGGGCCTAGGATCCTATGTATTTAGATTATGTTGTAAAATTATAAGTATATGATCATGAGACTTGAAGATCAAGACTTAAAGCTTGAAGAAGGAATAAAGACCTTGCTGCATAAAGAAAGCTTAAAATGACTAAGTACAAGTCACTGCAGCAGGATACTAGGAAGGACACTAGATGCTCACTGCAAAAGGATGCTAAGTAAGCTAACTGAATGAAAGACAAGTAAGCTAAGCTAACTGAAGAACCAGGAAACATCAGCAACCTTTTCAGAAGCAGTTACCTCGGAATGCGCGTACGAGGTTTACGTTAGGCACAACCGCAAACTCATCCAATCAAAATGTGCCATGTAATGAAACAAAACAAAAAAAGGACATACCAATTGTCAGACTGAGTATGACGATTGTAGCAACAGAGGCGTACGATCTCAAAAACTTCGTACGGACTAATCAGAAGAGGCCACGTCGCCCCATGCTGATAACTTCGTTATTTGATGCATTTTGGGGCTTAATTTCATATCATTTTGTGTTGAAAAGCATGCAATAATGAGATTTTATTTAAATTTCATTATCTTTTTAAGATTTCACGTTTTTGCTTGATTTGAAAGGAATTTGATAGGTTTTAGCACAAAATGAAAGTCCAATGGAATTTTACGCCAAGTTGGAGTCGAGATAGGGAGTCGATAAAGCGCAGTTATGGAGAAAAAATCATATCTCGAGCTCTAGAAGTCCAAATTCAATGTTTCTTATCTTGTTAGAAAGCTAAGAGAGAGTTCTACAACTTTAATGTTGGAAGGTTTCATCAATTCTGCCCTCAAGAGAGCAGAATAATATAAGAAGTTGAAAATCGTGCAAGAATGTCCTAATTTTCGTCTTGACAGGGCTTGAGTAAATTGGGTATAACTTGGTGTACAAAACTTATATTTGGCTGAAATTAGTGGCATCGGATAGCTAACTTGAAGGGCTACAACTTTCATGAAGAAGTCGAAGCCCAATTATGAGCGTAAGAGGGCCGAATCGAGGCTGAAAGAGGGGAGTCTGGGCCACCCGGGTCACTTGGCCGGGTCGGTGGATTTTTAGGCCTATTTGGACTCCTATTTGGATACAACTTGCTCCAAGTCCGATTTTTACCTACTTAGATACAAATTAGGATTTGGGAGGATTTGAGAAGATATAAAAGATCCATACACATTCAAAGAAAGGCATTCATCCACATCTTGAGAGCAAGGAAAAAAGCAAGGAATTGAAGATTCAAGAGTCAAGAGGAGCAACCAACGATCACAAATTCAATAAGCTTTTCTTTGATTTTATTTCTAGTTTGGATCATGTCGTTTTGTAATTTATTTTGCTTTACGAACATGATTTTTGGCTAGGGGTCTCGCGATCTTAGGACACGAGAGTAGTTCTATGGATTTCTTGTTGAATATTTAGTTTTAATCTTTCCTCTAATCCATGATATTTTATTCATGTTTCCTTGTGCTTATTCCATGTGTGAATCCTGATCAAATTTATGCATGCTCTAATTAATTGGATTGAGATCGAGAGATGATATCTGACTATAGATTTGGGAATGCATGACTCAATTAAATTGTCTGGATCGAGAGATTGGTAAATAATTGGGGTGAGAATACGATCTTAGGAGCTTTTAGGAGTTGGTTATTAACTGCGAGGGAGAGATACAGACATTAATAATCGATCCACGAGTTAAGTTGCTCGAGAGAGAGGCTAATCTACAATCGTGATTGCTCACATAAATAATTGGATTTGAGGTTGATTTTTGCTAGATTAGTAAACTTGATTGAAGTAGAATGAAATCGTTGTCTTAGGATCCTTGTTTGAATCTTGATTTTCTTGATATTTTCTTGTTTGATATTATCTATTGCATTTATTTGTTTCTAGACATAGGTTAATTAGATTAAATTCAATCAATTCGGTCACCTAGATAAAATTGGGTAAATTAATTAGGTAATTAACATTGTTCTAATTCACTAGTCTTTGTGGGATCGACCTTGCTCGCCCTATCTATAGTTGACACCGTACACTTGCGGTATAGGCTAGAAATAGACCATCGATCACATGCATGATGTGAAGAAGGATGCTCTCTCCAACGGGTAGATTCCTCATTGCCTATAAATAGAAGAAGACTGAGACTTGAAGCACACCAACTCGAGAAACAAGAAACTTGAACCTAAAACACTCACGAATCAAACGTTCAAGCATTCAAAGCTATTCATTTTTCAATATCTTGAAAGTTTCAAGTCCAGTCTAGCAGCAAACTACCTTCAGCTTAGAGAGCCTTTTATCTTAAGCTTGTTGTCTGTGTTGTTGAAAAGAAAAACCCTTTATTTTTCTTAGACTGTTAGGAGTTGCTTGATCGAAAGTTGTTCCTGATCAAAAAAATTATATATATGGTTTGTATTGAAAAAATTATCAATAATTTTATTCAATATTTTAAAATTTTTAATTATATATATATTTATATATATATATATATATCTAAAAAAATATCTATATTTATAAGATAATTTATTTATATAGTAAAAAAAAGTTAATGTGAGAAGTAATTATTCGAGCTTCGTATTAGTGTCATGTGACACTTTGGTCTTTCTTTTTTATATATAGATGTGTGCGAATAACATATTCAAATTATTAAATAATTTTTAAATGTATGATTTCAATATTATATATTTCTAATGAAGAAAAAATAGTACATGTATACATTGATAGATTGTCACATTGAAAAAATTGATTCATTATAGCATAATTTTTATTTATTTTATATTGAAAAAATTATCAATAATCTTTTTTGATATTTTAATTTTTTAAATTATATATATAAATATATACACATATATTAATCTTTATATATATTTAAAAGATATCTATATTTTTAAGATACTTAATTAGTCCAAAAGATATCTACATTTAGAAAAAATGATATATATAATTAATTGTTCGAGCTTTGTATGAGTATCATGTGACATTTTTTTGTCCTTCTTTTATATATATAGATGTGTGTAAATAAATTATATATATTGTCTACATATTAACAATATTAAATAATACTTAAATTTTACTTTTTCTAGTGAAGAATTTTTTTTAACATGTATAAAATGATAGATTGTCGCATTTGAAAATTTTGGTTAATTTATTATAGCAAAAAAAATTTATAGGAAAAAAGTTTTTTTTTTTTTTATAGTTTGTACTGAAAAAATTATCAATAATCTTTTTCAATATTTTTAATTTTTTAATTTTATATATATATATATATTAATCTTTATATAAATCCAAAAGATATCTACATTTATAAAATAATTTTGTTTAAATAGGAAAAAAAACATTTGATGTGAGAATTAATTGTCCAAGCTTTGTATGAGTGTCATGTGGCACTTTTGGTCTTTTTTTTTTTATATATATAATACATGCAATATAATGTAGTTTTAGTTAATATATTATTTACTATTTAAATATTATGTAGTTTTATGTATAAAGATTTTATATATAATGTAGTTTTATAATTACTCTTGGTTTAGGTAGTTTTATATATAAAGATTTTATACATATAAAAAAATGATAAATTGTCACATTTAGAAAATTGGTTAATTTATTATATTATGAATTATTTTTTATAGTTTGAGAAAATTATCAATAACCTTTTTTGGTATTTTAATTTTTACTTATATATGTATATGTTCATATATATGTAAAACACAATTATATTTATAAGACAATTTATTTAAATACAAAAAGGAAAAACAAACATTTAATGTTAGAATTAATTGTCAAGCTCTATAAGAGTGTCATGTGGCACTTGTGATTATTGTTTTATATATATAAAGATATATATATATATATATATATTAATCTTTATATAAATCCAAAAGATATCTACATTTATAAAATAATTTTGTTTAAATAGGAAAAAAACATTTGATGTGAGAATTAATTGTCCAAGCTTTATATGAGTGTCATGTGGCACTTTTGGTCTTTTTTTTATATATATAATATACGCAATATAATGTAGTTTTAGTTAATAATTAAATATTATGTAGTTTTATGTATAAAGATTTTATATATAATGTAGTTTTATAATTACTCTTGGTTTAGGTAGTTTTATATATAAAGATTTTATACATATAAAAAAATGATAAATTGTCACATTTAGAAAATTGGTTAATTTATTATATTATGAATTTTTTTTATAGTTTGAGAAAATTATCAATAACCTTTTTTGGTATTTTAATTTTTTACTTATATATGTATATGGAGTAAAACAAAAACATCTTGAACAATTCTTTTTATGTTCTAATCCATTTTGAGATGATGGATAGTAGAACTGAATTAATCTTTCAATGTATTCCATGAATTCATTTTTTCTTTTGAGAGTAATCACCTCGTTCAATTCCTTGATTAAGGTCTTCGAACATTCTTTCAATATATTCTTCTGATAGTAAGTCCTCCATTGGGTCTTGGGCTTCTTGGATTAGTTGTCTTAGAACCAAACTAGCTTTACAAAACAAAGTTGTATTATAAATACAAACTTCAAACAAGATTACAAGAGTAGAGAGAGAGTAGAGAGAAGTAAGAGAGAAGGAAGAGGGGGCGCAAAGCCGTACCTAACAACTAAACAAATGACTCTTTAAATAGAGGAGGAGAGACGACACAAAAACAAAAAGTCAAAAAGTGCACAGTAAAAACACTATGTGCACAGTAAAAAGTACACAGTAAAATATTGTGTAAATAGTAAAAATGTACATTAATTTACCGTACAAAAAACGACATCAATAGTAATTTACTATTGATAAACAGTATATAAACTATTACATTTTGTTTTATTCTACTTTAGAAGAAAATCAAAATTTTCTTCTTGTTGATCCAGAAAATCCCGGATATTGAAATCTGTTGAGAAACAATCTTCTTTTTGAATGATATTTTGTTCAGGAATACTAAAATTTTCAAAAAAACCATTCTCTAAACAAATCCCATTTAGAATTTAGAAATTCTTTCTTAATACTTTGTCTGGCTTCAGATCCAGGATTGAAATCAATTTTTGATTTAAAATCCATTAATATGGAAAACTCATTTCAGACATTGTGTACATGTGCCTAATATTAGCACCTTTAACAATATTATCTTTTCAAATATGTAAATTTTTAATTTTACTTAAGAAGATATAACTTCTTCTTCTGATTTCTCATCAGATTTTGAAATTCTTGAAGTAGAAGCCCTAGAAGGATATTCTACTTGATAATCAACAGGAAATATATAAGAATAAGTAGATCTCATCGATCTAGATTTATCAAACGTATTATCAAACTGTAAATTTACAGAACCTTCAGAACTTTGAAAAACATTCATAAGTTTTGAAGAAGTATTAGGTTGAGCAGAAACTGCTCTTTCTATTATCCAATTTTCAGGAAAAACAATTTCTTCCCATTTAATAGATCTTCTAGTGACAATATTAGATCTATGACAATTAGTTTCAATCAAAACAGTTTCATTTATAGTTTTATCCTTTAATCTACAATGGGGATTCAAAGTAAACAAAGGTTTATAATAAATTCTATAACATATACAAATAACTTCAGATCCTGAAGCATAAAACAAACATTTAATGTTATAATTAATTGTCAAACTCTATAAGAGTGTCATGTGGCACATGTGGTTATTGTTTTATATATATAAAGATATATATATATATATATATATATTAATCTTTATATAAATCCAAAAGATATCTACATTTATAAAATAATTTTGTTTAAATAGAAAAAAAAACATTTGATGTGAGAGTTAATTGTCCAAGCTTTATATGAGTGTCATGTGGCACTTTTGTCTTTTTTTATATATATAATATATGCAATATTATGTAGTTTTAGTTAATATATTATTTACTATTTAATATTATGTAGTTTTATGTATAAAGATTTTATATATAATGTAGTTTTATAATTATTCTTGATTTAGGTAGTTTTATATATAAAGATTTTATACATATAAAAAAATGATAAATTGTCACATTTAGAAAATTGGTTAATTTATTATATTATGAATTTTTTTTTATAGTTTTAGAAAATTATCAATAACCTTTTTTGGTATTTTAATTTTTTACTTATATATGTATATGTTCATATATATGTAAAAGACAATTATATTTATAAGATAATTTATTTAAATACAAAAAGGAAAAACAAACATTTAATGCTAGAATTAATTGTCAATTTCTATAAGAGTGTCATGTGGCACTTGTGGTTATTGTTTTATATATATAAAGATTTACAATGTGGATTCAAAGTAAATAAAGGTTTATAATATATGCTGTAACATATACAAATTACTTCACATCCTGAAGCGTAATTATAACCATTAGTTTTGACATTTAATGTTAGAGCATCTTGTATATTAACATCGCTCAAAAATAATTGTAAATTTGGATAAACATCAAAATATACTGGACCATGCGCCAGACTTGATTGGATAATCCCTATTAGAGATTGTTTCCAATTGAGATTTCTCCCATCTCTTAGAGCTGCTATAAAGCTCTCTGGTAACCCTATTAGGGTTAAAGGTTTGAATGCAATTTGCACTAACCCGATATGAAGGAATCTATAATTCTTCTTATAGGATAATTTATCATTTAATGACAGTAATTTAATTACCATCTCATCTTGATTAAGAGATATAGAAGATTCAACAGTTTTTACTAACTGTTTAAATCCTAATTTTTCAAAAGTACCAAATTTATAAATAATTTTTGGATCAATCTTTGGAATAGTCCACTTATTAAGTAGATCTATATCCTCATGGATATTATATTCAATATTATAATATTTTCAATTTAATAAATAAATCTTTAAATAAAGATTTAAAAGAAGAAAAAGGTAAAGAACCTATACTTCCTAGTGTTCAACCTACTCCTGATATAAAGGATTTTAAAATGGAATCTATATCAGATTTAGAAAAATTATTGAATGAAAAATTTGAGAAATTCTCATTACATACTTTAAATGAGGAATTTGTATCTTCATTAGAGAATAAATCTGATTATAGTCAAATTATTGATGATGAAAACAATAAAATTGATACCAAATGGGCTGATAAACCTAATCAAAGGTTATATTATTACAGGAGACCGACTCCTATGGATGTTCTTAATGAAGAACATGAATATACTGTTAATAACAATTATTCTGGTCGTAATATTTACGAATGATTCAAGACCCAGGCACAACAACATACATGTAGACATACATCATGCATATAGGAATCAAATTACAAATCTGAATCGGGAAATCAATTACCAGAAAAGGATCCGTCAAGAAAGTAATTAAATAAGATCAAAACCCAAACACCCTGACTCATGCCAAATCAGGCAAACAATGGGCAAACAGGGTTATCAGATCTCATTCGATTACTAACGCTAGATATTCCAAGTACTTTTGATTCAAAAAATAAAGAAGAAATGGTTCAGAAGAATATTCCTCAAGAACCATATATGATGAGTCAAGTATATAAAATAATAAAAGATAAGCAGAATAATAATTCTCCTTCATCTTTAAATGATTTAACAAAAGAGATTAATAATCTTAAAAAAAAGATTATTTTATTAAAACAAAATAATAATTCTCTTGAAAAAAAAAAACTAATATAGAAAATAAATCAATAGATAAAATACTATAAAAATTAAAGAAAATCAATTAAATTTTCTTAAAACAGAAGTTAATACATTAACCATTGAAAATAAATTACAAAATCCTAAATTACAGAATAAGATAAAATTGATTTATAATCAATTTTCTTTAGATATTTGTAATGAACATCCTAATACATTCTGGGATATAAAGAAACATATTGTTTCTTTACAATATAAAGATGATTTTAATAAAAATTAATTATATGTTTTTATATAAACTATTATTTAACCTAATATCCATTTATTTTATTTCTATATATTTACAAAAAATAATATTTCTGCCAAAATTAAAGTTATTTGTATTATATAATACAAATAGTTTTATTATCTTTATGTTTTAAATATTTTTATATTTATTAATTATTTTTATACTATTTCTGTAATTATTTTGCTCTTTATTATATTATATTTTATATTGATTGTTATTTTATATTAACTATAAATACTTCAATATTATTTTTAGAGCTTAATATAATAATTTAACTTTATAATTTTTCAAAAAATAAAATAAAATGATAAATGTCAAAATTAATAAAAAGAAATATTGATTCCTTGCAGGTAGAAATACATTATATCATGGTGTAGGAAGAAACAATTATTCCTTAATTCATAGTAATTGATTCGGGTAAATTTGAATGATGATTGATGTGGGTAGAGAGTAAGGATCCAAAAAGAGAGGAAAAGACTAATTAAAGACTCTAGCAAACATAAAAAGACCCATAATTAAGGGGGCAGAGCTCAGCAGATGAAGAGGGACAAAGTATGAGCAGCAAAACTTAGCAGATGAAGAGAGTCAAAGAATTAGTACAGAGCCCAACAAACGAAGAGGATCAAAGTGCAAGTAGCAGAACTCGGCAAACGAAGAGAATTGAAGTATTAGCAACAAAACTCAACCGACGAAGAGGATCAAGATACACGTGGCAGAATTTAGCTAATGTAGAAGACTCAAGTCGATATGGCAGGACTCAGTTGACGTGGAAAATCATTGCCTACTTGGCAGCAGTCAGCTGAGATGGAAGGAGAAGGCCGACCTGGCAGAATCAAGCGAATACAACCAAAATAAATGGTTATGGTGAAAGAGGGATCCAAAAAACATGAAGGACTTGGATGATGATGAAGAAGGATATAGAAGAGCAAAGGAAAAAAAAAACATCAAATAGAGAGACCATGGGCCTAACGAAGTAGGGTTGAATGTACTGTATGAAAAGATAGTACAAAAATACCCTTTTTTCACCATTATTCAGGGGAGAAATATAAATAGTGATAGAAAGGCTACTAGCTCATTTTCCAAAAATACACTGAACTTATCTTTTTTCAAGAGAATAGAATACAAAGTTATCAGCTCAATTTCTTTGCATTTACCTGATTTTTCTCCTAAATCAGCAAAGAATATCTTGTTGCATTTTCGACCCAGGAACAATGATGATGATTCTCACTCGTAAACCATATCAATTAAGGTCATGTTTGGTATGGGGGTATGGGCTGGACTAGGTTAGTTATCCAGCCCATCTATGCGTTTGGCATGAGTGTCAGAAGCCCGAGTTTGATGTTGGGCCCGGGTTTTGTAACATGGGTTTATGCTTTGTTGAAGGAGTGATTGCAAACCCACCCCTCTACCCTGGATATATCTGTCCAAACAGTACTTGTAGGTGAAATACCAATTTTATCCTTACTATTCATATGAAAATGTCATGAACACCCTTTTGTTTCTGAAAAATTACAACCCAACCCTAATTAAAAGTGCAAAAACCCTAAACCCGATCGTTGAACTCTTCCCCGACTTGGCAATCGGCCCATCGGCGGAGACGACGGCTGCCATCCTGAAGACCGAGCAGTGAACAATCCTCCCTAGAGACAGTCGAGTTCCTGGACAAGCTCCCATCTTCCCATAGGTAATGTAATCGTGTCCTTTGATCTTTAACCTATGTCCTTCCATCCCCAATTTTCTGAAATGGGTCCTCACAAAAGTGCTCGGAAATGGGTTTGTAATCGGCCGATTGGGGATTCATAACCTTCAAATCGTCGATTCTTAGAACCCTAGTCTAATTTGTGTTTGAAAATAGCGTTTTATCGATTCTAAGTTGGATTACTGTGTTGCAGGGGAAGAAGATTTGTAGGGGACGGGTTTAAGTGTTCAAATTGGGTACGCATATTGTTCAATGGTTGTAACCTCGATTACATGCATTTCTTCCAAAATATTTTGTTGATTGAACACATCTTGAATCTGTGTAAGAGCATTTTTTTTAACAATGTATGAACATTTCTGCATGTTTTCTGTTTAGGTGTTTCAACATTCTGTCCATTTTCGATTTTGCAACAAATTTGCCATTTTAGGTAGAATTTGTATTTGTTCTGTAATTATATGATTGCAATTTAAGAAACAACATTATGCTGAGCATTGATGTGTGAGTGTCATTGACAAATTTGTGAAATTGAGAGAAGCCCAAGGTTACAGTTTGACTTGCTTTGGAATGGAAAGTTTTGATGTTCTTAAGTTTTATGATTTTGATGTTCGAAGATTGTTATAATGCTTGTAATGTTAATATTTAATCTTGAGAGCACTTAAACTTGAAACAAATATTGCATTGTTCTTCGTATCTTTGTTAATTCAGTGCCTTGTTTCTTGTTTTCTTCGTATCGAGACTCTTCTCTTTGATCAGTACTGCATGCTCGAATTAGATGTCCTCTAATGTTAAAACTGCAACTTAAATTCCAATGTGTTGTGAATTCTTCTTCTTTTCTTTCTTAAGATTCTTGTTTCTTGCATGGCCCTCTTTATGCAGGAGAATCATGTGATTATATATGTGTGCTTTTGAAGTTTAAATTAGGATTCTTCATGTCATATCATATAAACATGAATATCATTTTCTTGAAATTCTTGATATTTAAATATTTTTGAATAATGGGAGATAAAATTAAACAGAAATTACTAGAGATCGAGATTCAACAAACAATATTATTAATTTTGTCAAGAATGTTACTAGGATCACTAATCGAATCATCCATATATAAGCCTCTAATTCAACTTATTATTTTGTAAGCAATCATTTCAAACACAGCTTATGAGAAAAGGGGATTGATTAATCCAAATGATGATCACATCTGTAAGTTTTACTAGTAGATAGGAGGTTAAGCATACACAAACAAACACATATACCATGTAATAGTAGAAAAGAAAAAGGACAAATTGGTAATTAGATAATTGGTAAGGGGCCCACTTCTGCCAATCCCGTTCCACAGCACCCTCGCTCTGTTACATCGATATCTGTGGTAGTCTACGGGGGAGTAATTAGTTTTTGATGGACACTCTTATTTTTTTTCCTCAAATATGACACATTTCTGAGTTCTGCATCGTCACGATTTAAGTGTCGGTTATTATTAATGGATAAAATGAAATTTGCCGAAAAACTACAACTCAGTCTAGCTATACCTCTGTTGTGTAGGAGCCGAAGCTATTAGCGGGACCAGCACCACTGCTGCATAGCAACTGAAGTGACCCATTCACAAATTCTTCCAGGTTTCATGCTAATCAACAACATATCATGTATACATTTTTGTTGTTACAATTTCAGTACATTGATTTGGCATTGTTGTTGTAGTTCTAGGAGTTGAGATTGCTTGCTGTAGTAATAGGGTTTTTTGGCAATGACTAAGTATGATGTGTTTTATATGGCAATGTCTTGGGTTTGATTGTTGTTGTAATAGGCCTTAAATAAAAAATTATGCTAGACATTAGGAGATCCTCACTAGATGGTCATGTCATTGCATCAATTCATGAATATGTTTCATTAAGCTGTATTATAGTGAACTTGCGTGCCTCTGCCCATGCTTTTGTGCACGTACTTGCATGCTTAGGGTTTCGATTCTGAATTATGTATATAATCAACATACTCATTCGTATTTGATTTCCCCATAATGGTCTCCCTCTTAGTTGACCAGAATGTTGTGTACTCTCATCAACAAGACCATTCCACCACTCTGCCCAAAGGTGTACTGTATGCTATGTAGGGAATGCCCTTACATGTATTACAGTTTGGTGCATGAATTTCTAATTCAATCGAAAATAAGTTGTAAAATGTATGAAGTATAGACTTGGAACGAATTTAATGTGTGTAATTATTTAGTTTTCTAATTGAGTAACGACCTTGTCTGCTTAGATTGCATGATGGATGACATATCTGATATTGAGTTGATGTATCGTGCCGTTGAAGCATTGAATGCTTCATTCAAGACTATGTTGTTCCTCATCGCTTTTGCCATCAAGATTAGATCAAACCAACATTCCACTGTCCAACCCAATTCTCGTAGACAACCTAAGTACTTAATAACTAATAAGCTAACCCGTCAACTTGAGCATATTCGTACCTTGACTCTCGTAAGTGATGAAACATGCATTAACCATCTCCGAATGAGCCGTGACTGTTTCAGCCGACTTTGTTACTTGTTAGAACATTTAGGGGGTCTTCATTCAAGTAAACACCTATCAATCACCGAGCAAGTGGCCATCTTTCTTTCCATCCTAGCTCATCACAAGAAAAATAGGGTTGTCAAATATGATTTTCGTAGAAGTGGTCACACCATAAGCATGCACTTTCATTCTGTTCTTCGGTATCTACTTAAACTACACACCATACTTCTTATTCAACCTAAGGCCATTGACGAAGATGAGCAAGTCGATCGTTGGAGATACTTTAAAGTAATACCTATCATTACAACATATCCATTTACGTGTGATAAAACACATAATTTTCAGCGTATAATCTCACCTTAGCACTGAAGATTTATGCATTAACATTTAAGATGCATCTTTGTAGGGTTGTCTTGGTGCCGTTGATGATACTTATATTCCTGTCAGGGTTGCCCTGAACGACAAAACTAGATATAGGAATCGGAAGGGTTTCGTTTCTGTTAATGTCTTAGGTGTCTGTGATCGAGACCTTAATTTCATCTACGTGCTAACCGGATGGGAGGGTTCCGCCGCTGATGGTCGTGTTTTGCGTGATGCCATATCCCGTCCTAATGGGCTGAAAATCCCAAACGGTAAACTCACGCAACTAGGATGCCCTTTTTCAATGCATTCGTAGTTCCCCATATCTTACCAACTATCATGTATTTGACCAATTACAATTGCATGGCAGGGAATTACTATTTGTGTGACGGAGGTTACACAAATGGTAATGGATTTCTAACACCTTATCGAGGTGTTAGATATCATTTGCAGGAATGGCATCATGCAAATCAACCCCCTCAAACACCCCACGAATATTACAACCTCATGCATGCTAGAGCCTGTAATGTCATAGAGCGTGCCTTCGGCATTTTAAAAGCACGTTGGGGAATATTACGGAGCAATTCCTTCTACCCTATTAAGACCCAAAACCACGTTATTCTTGCATGTTGTTTACTTCATAATTTCATTCGTACCAATGCAACCATCGACCCGATCGAGAGTGAAGTCCCCGAATTATTTCATAATTCAGATTTTGTGCCTCCTACGGACATTCCATTCATTGAACAAGTCGAGTCTTCTCAAGAGTGGACTTCAATTCGAGAGAGCATTGTTCAATCAATGTGGAATAGTAGGGTCATGTAGTTCTTTGTTTCGTATTATTCTAAATTAAAAACTTGTCTTTCTAAGCTGCCTAAGCATGCACCGTACATCTGAGTATTTGTATTACACTTTCAGTGACACACTTTGATGTAATGATTTGTTAGAAGGATTTATCTGCTCTTATGCTCTCCAAATAACTGCTCTTTTTTTTTTTTTTTTGCATGTGAAATATCATTATCAAGTACGCATTTTCATGTCACTAGATCTGCCCAATATATACATTAGTCTTACATTTTCATCAAATCTGAAAATTTATACTTAATGGGTCCCAAAGTGCGTCATCTGAACCACCATGAACAACAAGAACTTGAACCCCAAAGGCAAATCGACAGCCCAAAGTCGAAGGACTTGGAGCTTTTTCGAAGAACAACAACTCATCCATGCACTAAAAGATTTGGTCGTTAAGGGGTATAAATCTGACAATGGCTTCCGAACTGGGTATCTCAATTTATTGGAGCATGCTCTTGCCCAACAGTTTCCCGGAACCGACTTGAAGGCCGAGCCCCATATTGCTAGCAAGATTCATAGTGGGAAGAAAAACTACAACTCTTTAACAACCATGTTCTCGAAAAGTGGATTCGGCATGGGTGCCAATCACATAATCGACGTTGCCGATGATGTTTGGGATGCATATGTCAAGGTAATATTTGCTATTAAGGTATTCATTGGGCAGAATTACATTAGAATTTCACCCATGCCTTCCTCCCCTGTATCTCAATTTCTTGCAAGTTTTATATTTTCAGATTGACCCAAATGTAAGAACTATGCGTTTCAAAACATGGCCATTCTACGAGGAGTGGGTGGAGATCTTCGGAAAGGATCGAGCCACCGGTCAAAATGCTACAAGTTTTGCCGATGCTATCCAAGATTTTTTGAACACCGGAAACACCGATCCTACCGATCATCCGAAGGATTCATCCAAGCCCCCCCCTTCGGTGAATGAAGAAGAGTCTTCGGTATTCATGTCAAAGGGTTATGATGGCAGCTCAAACACCTCTAAACGCACCGGAAAACCGAAGTCTAGAAAGATTGAACCTCCCGCAACCGACCCCTTGTATGATACCCTTGGCTACTATTGTGAGAAAAATGACATGAAGATGGATGAAATACGAGATGACTTCAAGACACTTGCCAAGAAGAAGGTTTCTAAATTAAATCCCACTGAAAAACGATCACGAGTGTACGACCTTCTCGACACCTTCGAATTTCCTTCTTTGAAATCAAGAGTTGACGTAGGTCGTTTCTTGGCAACTAATGAATGCGAGTTGGATTATTTTCTGAGCGTGCCCGATGATGCAAGGATGATTTTGATCAAGGACATTGCATTAACCTTTGGTCATGTGGGTTTTTAGTCTTCAATATGCCACTGTATTGTAATATATCCATCACTTACCCTTCTGCCTTTTGACTAAACACATTGGACATAGTGTTTGTAAGTTATTAAAACCACTTGTCTAATTATTGCGTGATGGATTTTTCCTATTTCAACCTTTGGTAATGTGCAAATTAAAACATAATGGGTTTGACTGAACACCTTTGCCAACATTACATGGGTTAGACGCACACACAAACATTTATTGAAAGAAAGAGAATACATTAAAAAACAACACCATCAAAGAACCCATTTAATGGGCTTCTAGCATAATCAAGCACTGCCTTCATCACCTACTATTTGAAATCCTTGTTGAAATACTAGGCAACTTAAAACATGTTCCTACTACACAAATTCTTCACAACACCACCATCAACACTACACTCATTAACACTTAAATTAAACAACATGACATGGGGATTTCTTCAAGAAATATCACCGGATGTGGTGCTTGATCACTCGGTACCTCATGATTACTTTTTCCCATTTGGCGACGCATGACTGGAGGACGACACGTATGATGGCCCGTACATCCCCATTCAAGAGTTATCACCGAACAACTTTCCTTTACTTTTAGAATTCACCGACGGGTTTGTCGAGCTCATTTCTGTCTTCAAAGAAGGACTCCGTGTTGATGTGGCTTCATCTGAATCTTCAATAAGCACACCCAAACTGTTCCAGAAAGATGCAGACAGACTATCCGATTTGTCACTGGATATTGTAATAACCTCATCCAAGGGCGTGTACTTGGGGACACGCCCCTGTGGAAGGCCATCATCAATAACAATTACATTACGATCGTTGCGAATAGGTTTATTTGTTGTTTGCACTTCGGTGGGAGACCCGAATATGGCTTGCAAGTCATCCCAATTAGGATCCCCGTATTAAGCGTAGGCCCATGCGAACTCATCATGCTGAAAATAAGTTCAATATGCTCATTCAATTAATAGTAATTGTTTTATTTGACCAATTTAGATTTCAGAAAATAGAATACATTTCTTGGACAAAACATGAGTAGTGAGCATACCGAAACAATATCTGCCCAAGATTCTTCAGTGTAAGCCATCTCATTGTTTTCATTTGCCCATGCCACATTGTCACGAACAATGATTTTGCTGAAAGTTGAGTGCCTCTTTCGCAACAAATGAAGTTCATGCACACACTCTCTCAGATTAAAATCCTTGTTGAAAAATTTCTTAAGCATGTATTGAGCAGTTTGTATTGCATGCCGATTGTTGCGAGATGCTTGGAAATTTCCCATTCTGGCTTGATCTGCAAGGACATCAGCGAAAAGACCCACAACATTTGCATCCCATTCAAGACCGTAGATGTAGTCCTCCTGTTTTAGTCCTTCCGGATGTTGGACCATAGTTGCTATTGATCAAGGAAATATTTATATATTCTTTCGAGATTGCTTGTTGGTTCATTTATGTTATGCATTGATGTTGCTATTTATAGTGGGTGTAAGACACACTTAACCATGCTGAAACTTTGTTAATGGTGTTGTTCCCAATTCAAAAGTTGAACTAAGTTGCCATGTGAATTGTGGGGGACTACTTCGTAGATTTAACATGCATGTCTAATTGAAGTAAACACTTTTGACTAATATAGTGCATATCAAACAAAAATGGTCAGTGCATGTGAACTGCAATATGATATTGAAAGTGACCAAAACATTTATACACTTTTCAGCAAAATACTTTTAGAATTAAGAAAATACATGTTGGCAAAGTTGAATTTAATAGTGACCAATCCTCTATCTTCTTGGTTCGTAAAAATGTTGGAGTCATTCCCAAACACATGTACAAACAAAAAACTGAATATGTTTCATTATGCCGTGACTCTTGCTTACATACGTATGTGAAGATGCAACAATTTTACTTGGCCATTGTATGTTACCTTGATGTGTAATATATCGTTTATTGCGTGATGCCAAAACTGCATTGACATTATGTATTCATGGAGGCAACTTGCATATGTGTACTGCCTTACTTTCATGCACATATAACACACTTTGGCTCATACCCTGTTCACTTGCAGAAGAAGTATGCCGAAGAAAGCCAAGAAGCTGGAGAACTTCTATGGGCTGTTCACGTCTGATGAGGCGGAGGCATTGATCTTTGACTTTCGCAGACACTTTTGCAAACGTAACGTGAAGGACAGTTTGATCGTCAGCAACGTTTGTTACCTCATAGCACGGGAGAAGTCCAACATAACAGGTGATCCTCGTTGGACGGAGGAGAACGTGAAGGCCTTTCTTGACAACAACAGGCATCTTTACAGGCTCTTCGTAGACTACGTTAATGACAACATTGGAGTGAAGTATAACATGGATAAGAATCGCATCCATGTATTCCCCGAGTATTGGCATTTCATTCGCAAGGTATCAAATCTAAATTTTTTTCAAGTATTATGATTCAATTAATAATTTAGCACTGATTTAATTAAAATTCAAGGAAATTAAAAGAGCATTGTTGTGCATGTAGGAGAACGAGACTTACGTGCTCTTTCGAGAGTTCGGTTTCCCCATGTTCAAAGAATGGAGCAAGGTACTAGAAGCGCACACACCTGCGGAAGTCCTATTCAGTGGGGTAGGATCTTCAGATCAATCCCCGATCGTGATTAATGACGAGCCCTTTGATCCGGAAGCCGTGGATGATTTCGAAGTACAGACAAAAGGGCGCAAGTTGGAATTGGAGGGTCCCATTCTTCCATCCAAATTAATTAAACTCTGAAGATGGTAGTTGGTGTTCTAGACTTGAAGGACATTAGACTTGCAAGCATCTGCATTAACCAATTTCTGCCACCTCATGACAACAAAACTTTTTGAAGTTGCATTAACACTATGGTTTGTCATCTTTTGCTAAATTAGAATGAATTCTGAATGGATGCTCAAACACCTCTAAACTTTTGATATGTACATAAAGTGGTGTCTACTTAATATGGGACATGATGTAATTGAATCATGCTAGGTAAATCTTACCTTAGCACTTCTTCAATGTAAGTTTCCAGCTATGATGACATTTCAAGTATGTTAAAGGTTAACTAACTATTATCTTAATTGTGCACCCGAATTTTTTTCACCCGAATTAACCTCTTCATAAGACACCATCTAATTTTATTAACGTTAACACACCTACAATCATGTAGACCCAACACAGACACAAGCATGTCCATATCAATCAAACGAGTTTAATAGTGAAACTATCATAACATTTTGTCTAAGAGTTGTCAAACATGAAAGCATCTCAAAAGACCGTCCACATATAAACATTACAACAATGGATTCCTTTAACAAATTAACCTTCTAAAGTGAACTCATAAAGCGTAAATAAGTTCTTCCTAGTCAACGAGTAAGCACATACAATAACTTGCATTCTTATCCATCAAATGCTAATTTCATGTTGCAAACACCCTTTGACGACCCATGTAAATCTATGCTTGTGGCAATCAAAAACAAAACGATCAAGGTTATGCACAAGAACACTAAAAACTTCATATACCTCCTCAATTTTTCTTCATTCGATTTGCTCAATGCAAGTTCAGTCTTACACAGTGCAATCTTCTCTAGGCACTCGATTGCAACATCTCTAGCACGTCCTTCAAGTGGTGGCTCCAACCAAATGAACGTTCCACAAGCCTCCTTCTACGGATCAACAAAACAAATTATTTGTCATTGCATCATTTGTAAATACGTTAATTACTTGCATAATGGAATATACCGAGTTGATGTATCATGCCAAAAACATCATAACCATACCCCTCGAAAAGGACAAGTCATAAACCGTCTCATAGGATTCTTTTTCGTCCCCGAAGTTTGCATTTGCATCGGCACCATATGCCGACAACGCATGATCCCGTCAATTGTGTGAGCATTTCCACTCGAATTGCAGTGGAGATCACTATCCCAACTACAAGAGATATTAACATGGTACTCATTAATATAAATATCATTACACAAAAAAGTATTAAATCCAATTAAGAAACAACAATTTGTTTAACCTCAACAATTCTTCCAAACTCATTGGACAAAAAAAAAACACGATTTGGCATTTGTGATTGAGGTTTGAGGTCATTAATGTTCTTCAGCAAATACACAGTACATCTATTTGTATGAAAATTGAAATGGCCATCGACAATTTGGAACGAAGAAGCCAAATCTTGCCACACCAAATCAGTCCAAAAACAAAAAAAATTCGATTCACCCATTTTACCAGATTCGATTCACAAACCTACTGCTAGTGATGGCAACTGTTTCACAACCTTTCACAAAATCGAAACCACCCCAAAATCGATTGACAAAGCTAATATTGCTCATTGCTATTGTTTCGATTTGGGTTTCGAAACTACACCCAAAGCTGAAAGTTCCCCAAAAAATACAGAAGAACGTACCTCGTAGACATGTGGAATTCGAAGTATTTGCAAGAATCGACTCGTCTCCTTGTTCGAACAACTCTTCTTCAACCTTTGGAAATGGATGTTTTTCCTTTGATGGGGGAGGGGGAACGCAGAAGAGAATCCCAAATTTCTTTTTTTTCAACTTCATTTTTTTATTTCATATATTTTGGATTTTTTGAGGGGCATTTTAGTCAAAGCACATATTTTATCCATATCAACAAATATACCAAACAACAAATAATAAACAAACCAACTTAAACCAACCTCCAACCATTCATACCAAACAATTTAATCTAATCAATCCTACTACAAAACATACATACCAAACAACAAATTTTTAACAGTGAACAGTGTAATCCCATCTTTTTTAACAATCCTTGACAAATCCAACCTTTATACCGAACATGACCTAAAGGAATATAAATTAAAGTATTGAATGATGATTCAATTTCCACTACTTTTTCTAATTTAAGGAAAAATATAAGGGTAAATTTGTATTTTACCCTTAATGGGCCATATTTCTTCTTCCTCTTAATTATGGGCTTGGCCGATGTTTCGTGCAAAAGCCCACATTCCCCATCAAATAATTCAAAAAAATTAGGGGAAGATTGTCCTAATTAGGGCTTGAATGATGAATCGACAACGAACTCACTGTGCTCGAAGAACTTGAAGGTATGAGTTGTGTTGTTTCCTCTCTTTCTTAGCGTGTACTCTTATCTTGTCTCTTTTATACAATTTCCGGCCGCCAGAAGCTAGATTCCGGTGTAGTCGCCGGAAAATTGACTGCATAGATCATATACATATACAGTTTTAGAGTGCGCCTCATTTCGGTTAACTCATTCCTAGTTAGTACACGTCAATAAGATCGACAATTATTTCGAAATAATCCATATCCCATTGTTTATTCCAACACCTACTGATGCAGGTAAATCCCTATGTGGAAAGTAAACCTGGCCTAATATTGTGCCCTGGTTCACACAGCTAGCCTCTATTTGTTTCAGGGCAGAAGAGACTATGGGTCGACCTGAGCCCTGTGTACTCTACGCCCACACATTCGTTCACCCCCATCTCGATGAATATGTTGATGAGGTATTTTATATATATATATATATATATATATATATGTATTTATTTTAATTACTGATATTTACTGTTCAATACAGTTGGCCACTTATTTCTGTAATTAGTACTTCTTTAACAGAAACTGGGATAATGCATTTTGAAATAATTTACATATCAGTTTCATTTGTTTTGTTTGTTATTATAGAAAGGCTTTTGTTTATCGTGTTTTTAGTTGCACTGCTAAATATTGTATGATTGATCTGTTTAATCTTATCGTATGGAGTTAAATTTACCGTTGTTTTTCCTGATGATTTTCATACCAAGTGTTAAACAGAGCTTAGGGAATGGTTGTTTTACAAAATTGCAACGCTATATTAGTGAATGGCATTCTTGAGTCAGTTGAAGAGAGACAAATAAATATATTTCTTGACCTATCAAAGCTCTCTGTAGATTTACATTGGCAGAATCTTTATTTTACCGAAGATAATGGAGTAGGAAGTATTAGTTTTAGCTAATCAAAATTTGAGTGAAGCTAGGTGCTTGTTTTAATATAAATTATAATTGTAAATATGGTTGCATGCGAGTATGCTCTGGGGGTGATTTGGAATGTGGGTGTGCATAGAACTTCAAGGACTGGTGTATCTCCATTGCACTTGGGTGTAGTGCAAATATGCAAGAGTCCTCACACTAAATAAAGGATAATGAAAACATAGAAAGACCAACATCTGTGCATTTGATGGTTGGAATATTAGATCTTCAATAGGTAAAGCTATGAGAGTTGATAGATGCTATGAGATGAAGATGCATAAATATTATGTCCCTCCAAGAAACTAAAGTAATAACTGTGAAAGCTAAAGCTTTAGATGCTATAGGGTATTGTTGCTTTGGTATGGTGGGAAGGATATGACTAAGAATATTGTGGGCATTACTGTTTGTTCACTTCTCATTAAACTATTACGAGATGTTTGAAAAGTGGATTGTGTTATAGTTGGAATGAATCTATAAATACAGTTAGCATATATGCATCTTAAATAGGATGACTGAATTTATTAAAATTAACTCTATGCAAGACTTGGAAACTTTATTCTAGACAATCCCTTATAATGGAAAAAATTGGAATAGGTGGTTGGGATTACATGTGGTGGGGGGTGGGGGGATGGTAATGAAAAATGAGACAAGAGTCCATGTTGTAATTGTTTTGGGTCTATTTTAGATTTTGTAGTTACTTATGATCAAGTTTTAGGTAATACCTTGTTTAAAAAGAGAGATACACTTAATCACTGTTAATAGTGGTATTAATAAGTCACTATTGATTACCTCTTTATAAAGAGTGTGAAAATTATGAAAAGATTGTAAGATGATACCTGCAGAAAGCCTCTTAACTCAAATAGGTTAGTGATTTACTAATTTTTAAAATAGCCATAGAAGCCTTGGAATATTCTTTGCATTTTTAGTCTCTTTATACGGTATGTGCACTTTCTTAGGAACCTCATTACCTTTTCTTTCCGCTCCTCGTAACTTTATTATCATTTTTTTCTACCTTTCCAGTGAATGAAACTCCATTCCTCACCTTCTCTGGTTGTGAAAGCACCTACTTATGTATTACTGTATTAGGAGTGGTGTCCTTTTCACTTCTCCGAATTTATTTCCTTTTGTTTCTCATCTAGTAAAAACTTGTGGAGCTGCAGGTGGGCCTTACTGTATTTGCCTCTCTATCATGGCAGTGTAGTTTACGTTATCATGTTTGGATTTCTAAAATATTTTCTCTACTTAGTTTCTTTATATTTGCTTTTGCCTCCAGTGTCATCATGATTTTACCTTTGATGCTTGGCCAGAAACCCCTTACTCAAATTTCATGAAGTACTCACACTTCAGATCCATCATTTTACATGTTCTGAGGAAAAAACTTATGTCTTGTTTATCAGGGGTCTTTAAAAATTAAGATGCAAAAGTAAAACATACGAACTAATTATAACAAAATTTTAAATGACGTGTGAACAAGGTGGTACTATTTGTTCAATTAAAAAACATTTAGTGTTTACAGTTACTTATTGCATTTAGAGATAATATATAGCCCTCTGAACTCTAATTTCCATATCTCCTTGTGCATGTCTGAAGAGAAGGTTGGTGATGAACAAGTTTCACCAGTTTGGATATAATTCAAGCATTTTGGTTTTTCCTGGAGTTTAGTTCTTATTCATATGGTCGAAATTTATATATTTTTACATATATTTAACCTTTTCAAGTGCCTTTTTTCTCTGCACTTTTTTCTTCCCCCTGCCATACTTCAGCTGTTACATTCTGTTTGAAGGATCTCCATGCTTAAGTCACTAATTTGTTACCATTGAACTTTGGAACAAACTGAGTGATACAATTTATTACGTGATATAAGCATGCCACATCCTTTTAATCTGCATCCTGGTTGAAACTCTTTTACTCCTTTCAAGTTTAGGATAACATATGGTGTCTTAAGAATTTATTTTGGTCCATCTCTATATATCTATACTTAAGCTTCATTTGTTATTAATCTCTGGCATCCATGATTAATAGCTTGCTTACCTTTCAAACTTTGGCAATCACATACTATTGGATTAGTATTAAAGTATGAAAGATGCCCGGAATTTCCACTGATTTTCCTTAGCTATTTCATGGCCATGCTGCTTGGCAAGTTGTAGTTTCAAACCCTATAAGCATACTCTTCTTATGCATTGTTATTCATCTTATGACCTAATGTTAGAGATCCTAGATTCGAGAACTATCTTCTCATCAAATAATCTACCTGGAGGCACACCAGGGTATAATTGGGATATGGTTAAGAAACCCAATTGGTGCCTTGACTCTATTTTTGATCTTGAAATATGTCTGTGCCTTGGATGCATTTCCCACGTTGGTGATAATAATCTGCCTTTATCCCCCATAAGTGGGTCTTGTGAACTAACCTTCTAGTTTCTTGAGTGGGAATGTCTTATTGGTAGATTGTGATTACATCATTTTTTTTAATGACAATGTTTTTGTTTGTTTTGTGTGCTCACCTTCTGGATTTCTTTTTTTTTTCCAGCTCATGACATGTGAGCTTATAGCTAATGTTGTTTTTCTTTTTACCATCTGGTCAATTTATTTGAATATTGAAATGCAGCTTCTGTCTTGTTTTTGGCAAGCCTTTATTATATTCTGCTTGACCCTTATCTTTTATCTAAAATAAATCTGCCAACATTCCTTATGCTGTTCGTATGGTATATTGATATGTGAAACTGCTCACTTATAATATTTTTGTTGGATACAAAATACTAAGTTTTATTAATACGAATTGGTGAACAAAGCAAGGGTTTAGGGACGAGGCTTCCCAGGAGCCCCAAAAAAGGTCAGGATTTTAAAGGACAAGGCTACATGATATAACTCTAATCTTCAACTACAAGACTAGACTATGACATATAACTCCAATATCTAACTACAAAACTTCAAGATATATTCCAATATCTAACTACATGACTACAAGATTCAGTTGCTCCCTAATTAATATCTGATGGATGATTATTTTATGTTTTCTGTGAGTTGTATGATGTCATATGCATTCTGGATACATGATTAAAATGTCCTCAAAATTTTATGTTCTTTACTCCAGGTAATTTTTTCGGAGCCCGTAGTCATCTCTGCTTGTGAGTTCCTTGAGCAGAATGCTTCATCAATTTGTCCTTCAGTGAAGCTTATTGGGTATGGTGGATATACATGTGTTCATAATTGAAATGGATATAATATTTTTTAAATTGTAGTTTTTGAATTATGTTATGAAAACAGATATTTGCCAGAGCAGTTCTGATTTTCCTAAAGATTATTTTTTTACTTCAACTTTACATCTTTTTTAGGATGTAAGCTTACAATTCTTTCTTCTGTATAGAGCCACTTCACCTCCATCATTTGCTTTGGAGGTTTTTGTTCAGTGTGAAGGAGAGGCGAGATTTAGGCGGTTATGTTACCCTTGTTTGTATTCACATTCATCATCAAATGTGCTGGAGGTTGAGGTATATACTATTAATTTGAAATGCTTTTTATAACTTATATCTAGGTATTTCAACACTTGAATAGTTTCCCTTTCTGTGTTTGTTTTCCTCTGTATTATGGAGTGTACTTTCGTTGGTTCTTGTGCTTGATTTTTGAGTATGACAAAACCCGAACCTTGGGGTCAGCTCTATGGATCATCTCTCACCTATGTTTCAGAGCAAACACATGTTCTCATATGTAGTTAAATTTCATTTATATAGTTCTTTTCCATTATTTAGGTTTCCTGTATTTGATAGTTTCGTCCCATTGAATCTGTGGCTTCCTGACTGCTTCAAATTTAGTCCTCTAAATTTGCTCATTGGATGTTTTTTATCCTTTATATTTAACATTTTGTTTTTCTGTCCTTGTGTTTAAAGAAATCAATTGGTCCACTCACCTGCTACTGCTACATCAAGTAACTATCTTTTTATTTTTTGGTTGAATTACGTATATCACCCCCAAAATTAGTTCAAATTACCAAATAAACCCTAAGGTGTTTAAAAATTACAACCAAACACTTAAACTATGAAAGTTCTGGAAAACTCAGGTGTGATTCGACTGGTTTGTATAGTAGTTTGCTTCAATCTCACTCATTTTTATTGATGTTATACTATATTATCATACTTCACATTTTAAGGGTTTAAGTGTTGCAAAGTTGATCTTGAAGTGGTCAGCTTGTAATAAATCTTTTTAAAAAGAGATAGTTAAAAGTGGACGAAAAATGCATCCTTTAAACTATAGAAGACTCAAAAACAAAAGGTGAAAGTAAATGTTGAAAAATCCAATGAGAAAATCTAGAGGATCAAGAAACGTTTTTCCCTTTTAAACTATGGTTGCAGTTGAGTGGAATTACACCTGTCCGTGTAATTAGCTTGTAACATCTGCTAAGATATAAAGTTGTACTTCAAAGGTTTACAGCATTTCCTCTTGTATGTTTTTCCCTTTTGTTGACTGACTTTTCAGTATTTCTTCTTATATGTTATCCCAATGGAAGAGACTTACTAATGGATTATCTTGTTGTAGGCTGTGGTTACAAATCATTTGGTTGTCAGAGGTAGCTATCGCAGCCTAAGCATGGTGATATATGGCAATACGGCGGAAGATTTAGGCCAGTTTAACATAGAAGTAGATTTAGATAGTTCTTTGACAGATACTGTTACTGCCGTTGAAGGAAACCTAGAAGATTTGCCTCCTGCTTTTCATCCCAATAAGCTGACAATTAAGGAACTTGTATGTCCGCTGAGTTTATTTTCTCAAGCACTTGTTGCATTAAATGTTCCGCTTGAAATAAGAAAATTTCTGCTACTGGTTTTTAAAATTTTGGACTCTCAAAACCTTACAGCGGCAGCTGATAAAGTTATCAGTTCCTTATTATCAGTGACTTCAACCTATGGAACACCTTGCTCATCTCTCAGAACAATTAATTTAAAGCAATTGGAGAGTAACACACTGATAAGTAGTGAAGGTGCTAACCATGCTCTTACAGAAGCTAAAACGGAACTTTTAGATCTTTATAAAGGGCTTCATGATCAATCTGGGGATCCATCTACTGGATCTTCTGGAGAGTGCTTGTTTCTTGAAACTGAGGAAGGAGTCCCCACTTCCAAAGAGTTGATGGATACTTTACATCACAAATTTGACTTTTGTAGCCCCGGAAATGTGGGATATCAACATCTTTCACTGGTAGGTGGAAGCTTTATCCTCTAGCAAAATTGTGCAGCTGTTTGGATACTCTAGAATTTCTAATAGATCACATATTTTCAGTTTCCTCTCATCCTTTACATGTAAAGTGATGTGCATCTGAAAGCTGATTTTGGTTATTCTTTTCTCTTCAGTTTAAGAATACAGTTCTCTGGCTGAATGTGGCCCGTTTGTTGTGCTCTGCTAGAGACAGCTGCTTCCACTTTGTTAATTATGGAGGCATGAAGCAGCTCGGATATCTTTTAACTCACCAAATGCACAATTCTACAAGTCTTACATTATTGTTGCTTGGAGTTATTGAGCAGGCAACAAAGCACTCTGTTGGTTGTGAAGCATTCCTAGGATGGTGGCCTAGGGAAGATGAAAACATACCAACTGGCACTAGTGATGGCTATAACCAATTGCTGAAGTTGTTGTTGGAGAATCAGAGGCATGATGTTGCATCCCTTGCAACTTATATCCTTCATCGCATACGTTTTTATGAAGTTGCTTGTAGATACGAGGTATATGCTGCAGTTTTCTAATGTGCATGTGATAACTATGATGTAGAAGTTTACTTTTACCTGCTGAGTTACAATATAAAACCCAACATTTGTCTTTCTTGTGGAGTCAAACTCAACACAAATTAAACCAGTGTTTCTGTTATATGTCAATACCTAGACATGCTTTTGTTTAAATAATTTCAGACGCAAATATGAATAGACTGACATAAAATATGTTCATTTTATATGATGAGAACAACCTTTCGAGTGAATCATCATGGCTAATACATGATTGCGGTATATCTCCTTACTGTAATAATCTAATTGTAAATGTGTGGGAGAATATGATTGTTCTTGTTCCTTTTGATTTTGTGCTGATGAGAATAGAAGACAGTGATTGTCTGACTATAATATACTTTTTAATAAAGCCAATAGCTATCATCATATCCTAAAATGGTCAGTTGTAGCTGGACTTAGCCGGCATGTATTCTTTCCTCTGGGATTGAGGAAATCCTGGTTGTAGAAATTTCATTCACATTTGATAGTTTTCGATTGGCTCATCATATATATCAAATTTTTTATATTCACTTTCTGCAGTGTGCAGTATTATCTGTACTAGGGGGTACATCAGCGATTGGTTGTGTTACAAACCATACTTTGGACATGCTTGCGAGTATTAAGTTGCAACTGAAGAAATTCTTGGTTAGTTATTCTATTATTTTCTTACTTATTTTTACTAAAAATATATATTTTATGTATTTAGTGCATGGATGTTTTATATTTAAAACTAGCATATGAAAAAGACTTCTAATTGCTCATTTGCCAACAAATATTGTTGCAGAATTTGATAAAGCTGAGTGGTCCAATTGAAGATCCTTCTCCAATTGCTGCTGCAAGCAGATCTTTTATCCTTGGTGATGCTGGACTATTGGCTTATAAAAGTACCAGTAACTTGATTAATCTGTCAAATTGTGGCTTCTTGAATTGTGATATTGACTCACAGTTACTTTCCCTTTTGAAGGTATGACATTTTCTCGTATTTGGTTGCAAGCTTAAATAGATTTTACCATCCTCTTGATCCATCTCCTCCTTATCTTTTTCTCTTATTTCTGTTACAATTAAAGAACTTGTAGTATTGCCTTAATTTATATGGTTGATTCGATGATTTCATTAATTGTTCGATTTAAGAATCTTTTTAGTCTGTTTAAGTCTGAGAAGAAAGGAGCAACATTGTACAAAATAACTCGTCGATAATAGCCTATTTTTAACACATACATTTTAATACTGACACCAAATTGATTCTGAATCATGTTATGCAAAATTGGAACAACACCGCAGATATAAGAATTATTAAGAAGTAAGGTCTGAAGAGACTTGCGTACAATCATGAATCATCAATAAAAGAGACTTGAGAACGGGATTCATTCTGAATGGTGGAAGAACACACCTTTAATCATTATGAATCAGGTGAAGGGCATAACACTTTTTTTATATGGTATAGGCAACACATTTATGTTTCTCAAGTTCACACATCTCACAATGAAAATGTTCATGACTAATTCCTTTAAATAGGGAAATATGGATTTCAGAATCCCAAAAGACTGGTGCCCTATTCTAAGTGATGAAGCCAAATCGTTTCTTTATTGGATGATGAGAAAAGAGTCATAACTTATTCCTCACTTCTATTGATCTGCATGAGTCTTCTAGATGATAGACCCTGTTTTCCTCCTTAGCAAGTGTAATTTTCTTTCTTGAATCTTTGTCCTGAAATACACAAGGTGAGGAGGTAGAAACAACATTGCAGTTAATATCTTGGGTGAGTTTATGTTGGGTACTTAATTGGTAGACAATCTGGCTGCATGGATGACATCTTTTAGAGTAAGATGTGGCTTGATTTGAACATAACATATACCTCCGGTATGACAGATCCATCAACTAAGGCTATTTTTCTATTGCTTGGACAAGGAATTTAGGTATTAGAATCCAGAAAGTCATGGGTGTCTTTTTCAATAAGTGCACCATGAGTCATCCTCTTTGTCTCCCATGAATAGTTTGAACATTTTTTCAAATCCCCTGATTCGAAAAAAAAAAGAGGACTAATATATGATTTGAAACAGAAAATACTTTACAGAAATAAAGGTGGCTCTGAAAAGCTTTCGAGAAAGAAATGGGAAAATGGTAATAAATTGCATCAGTTTGGAGCTATGGAGGCTGCAACTCTATTGCTGCACACGTCAAAGCACCCAGAAACAGAAACTGAGTGTTAGACACTGATACCATGTTGTTTTGGGTGGGAGTACTGGAAATGCTCGTCACTAATTGTATTGATCAAAATGAAAGGGAGCTTCTGGCTTAGTTGCATTTTACAAAGGGCTACACTAAATGGGAGCATATTCTTGTATCAGTGAATTCCTAATAATAGTCCAATGATTCTAGGAATCCCGTGGTAATCAAATCAATATAATATAGCCTGATATTATTTGCATGTGTTTAAGAGAATAATCCTTCTATTTTTCAACTTTAAAAACCAGAGAGACATATTGTAAGAATGATGATGTTGGTCCGTTCATTTGTGTTTGAAGGTTCTGTTAATCAAATATACAGTGTATGAGCATCTGAGTCCAGAAGGAACTTCTAGCTCTTATATTTCTGTGACATATAGAGTAGTGAAAAATGGAAATCAAAACATATTCCTGTATCAGTGAATTCCGAATAATTGTCCCATGATTCTGGATATCCCTTGGTAGTCAATCAATGTACAGTCACCTAATATTGCATTCATGTATTTAAGGGTATTAATCTTCTATTATATAAACGTTACAAAAGAGAAAGACATGTTTTGTGGAAGATGATGTTGGTCTTGTCAGTTTGGTCTTTTAAGGTGCTATTAATCAAATTTACAGTGTCTGAGCATTCTGAAGTCCAAAATTTAACTTTCAATTCTTACATTTCTGTGGCATATAATGTAATAATTTTGTATTTGCTTTAGATTCTAGCTTCTGCATAAAATAACATATTATAGTAGGTACTAGATGTGAAACCCTGGTTTAATAAGTTTCTCTTTACTGGCAATTTCATATTCACAGCTTTTATAGTCCTTGATTTTTTTCATTTTTTACCTTTTCTCATATATATTTATCTATTCTTTTTATTCTATGGTGTTCTACCTTTCATGCTGCAAAATTAATTTGCATGTCTCTGAACAGGAGAGGGGTTTCCTCCCTTTGTCAGCTGCATTGCTATCATCTTCTGTTTTGCGGTCTGAAACAGGGGATGCAATGGACTTGTTCATGGATGTTGTATCACATATTGAAGCAATGATTCTCTCTCTCCTCTTTTGTCACTCAGGTTTTACAATAGCTATTTTTTTCTCCAAGTTATCTTGTTAGGTAGTGTAGTTTATGTTTCTTTCTTATACTTACAGGATTAGATTTCCTTCTACATGACTCTGAAGTCTCCTTAACCATAATCCGTGCTTTACGGGGTATCGAGGATTTCCAGAATGAAGACTTGGTTTCACTTCGCTATGCATATGTTCTATTGTCCAAAGGGTTCTTTTGTCGCCCCAAGGATGTTGGCATGATCCTAGAGATGCATTTGAGAGCAGTATGTTCTGATTTATCTCCGATTTCATGCTTTATATATCATTTTGAGATTTTAGTTTCTCCCAATTTTCTTAAATTATACACCTTATTTTTCATTTACTGTGATTCATGCTCGTTTATTTGTTTAAACTTCTTTCAGAAACTTATATGCATCTTCTTGTTTAAAAATTCCAGGTACTTACTGTAGATAGATTATGTAAGTTAACTCCAAATACTGAAGAATTCTTATGGGTGCTGTGGGATCTTTGTCGCCTCTCCAGGTAAGACTAGCTTGTAGATTTCCTGATGCTGGATTAGTTCTATATTTTCCACTGTTTTGAGGATTTGAGGGGCCTTTTCCAGGTCAGAGTGTGGACGCCAGGCTTTGTTGGTTTTAGTGAATTTCCCAGAGGTAAAAGCTTATTTATTTCCGCCACCTATTATGAACGGTTTAATATTGCCATTTCTGTTATATAGTTTTTGTAAACATATAAATGAACCTCAAATATTTTGTTCATTAAGTTTCCTTTTAGCTGTGTTTATTATATAAGTTGAAACAATCAGTATTGGTTGCCTTCACTATAAAAGTGATTAATCTCTGCTGAGTGAACAAATTGTTCTGCCTCTTTAAAGGAGATTACTATAAAATGTCTGTAAGACCTGCTATTCTTTATGGAGCAGAGTGTTGGACAATATGAAATTAACAAAAAAGGGAAGTAGCAAAAACAAAAATTAAAATATTCAGATGGATGTATACTAGATTCGATAAAGTAAGAGATGTATGCATAGAAAATATGTGGGAGCTGTACTTGCACCAATAGATTAAAAGGTACAAGAGACGTGTTAGGATGGTTTGGACATGTGCATAGGATACCTTAAACCAGTACGACGTGTAGAAAATAGATAATCTTTGACTCAAATTTAAAGGAGAAGAGGAAGACAAAACAAAAAATTGGAAGAAAGCTATAAAAAATGACATGTTATACTTGATTATAAATGAGTGTATGTCTAGTTTGGAAATAATGGTGAGACGACTCATTACTCATATAGCCAACCTCACAGCAGGATAATGACTTATTTTGTTGTATCTAAAGTGTGGCTCAGTTCCTTTTTTTCAAAATTCTTTATTTATTTTTCTTTCCTGTAGGCTCTTAAAGTACTGATGACTGCTTTACATTCTGGAAGGGAACTTGACCCTGTATCACTGAATATTGGTGAGCTGGTGACTTGAGTATTGGAGCCTTCATTGTGTTCCCATATGCTTATAAGTGGTATATTCTTTTTCACTTACAGGGGTGTCACCATTGAATCTTGCAATATTCCACTCAACCGCTGAGATTTTTGAAGTTGTTGTCACGGATTCTACTGCAACCTCATTAACATTTTGGATGGACCACGCAAAGGACCTGCATACAGCATTACATTCCTCCTCCTCAGGTTCCAACAAGAAGGATGCTCCTGCACGACTATTGGAATGGATTGATGCGGGTGTAGTTTACCATAAAAATGGGGCAATTGGACTGTTAAGATATGCTGCTGTTTTGGCTTCTGGAGGAGAAGTTCACATGGCTTCAAACAGTGTTTTAGCGTCTGACATGATGGATGTTGATAATGTAGTTGGAGATTCTTCAAGTAGTTCTGATGGTAATGTTGTTGATAATCTTATAGGAAAACGAATTACTGAGAAGGATTTTCCTGGTTTTATTCTTCGTGATTCCTCCATTGCCCAGCTCACTACTGCCTTTCGAATTTTGGCATTTATTTCGGTCAATCCGGTATGAAATTATTTTTAGTTTCATTACAAGCACTTTGTAGTGACCAATTCGTGCTAACTAACTCATGTATGGCTGTTAAAGGTTGTTGCTGCGGCTCTCTATGATGAAGGTGCTGTAATGGTTATCCATGCTATTACAATCAATTGCAAACTCATGCTTGAGAGGTCATCAAATATTTATGGTCTGTATTCTTTTTGTCTCTATAATGTCCTTCAAAACGTTGACAAAATTCCCATAATTCTACAGAGAATCATTTTCTTAGAAAAACTTGACATAGTTTTATTGGTTCCTTTAGATTACCTCGTTGATGAGGGTGCAGAGGGCAATTCAACTTCAGATTTACTTCTTGAGCGTAATCGTGAGAAGAGCATGTTTGATCTGCTGATTCCTTCATTGATTCTGCTGATCAATCTGTTGCAGAAGTTACAGGTTTGTGATAGTATTCATATGCAACATATTTATCACTCCCACTAAAAAAAAGATGTACAACTTGTTAGTTTTGATTAACTTAGTAGATGTACAACCATTTACAATCCATTAGTTCTCTATTATTCCCAACACTTTCCTTTTTATACCCCTCCAACTATCTATCATCCAAAACAATGTTTAATATGATGTATATGATGTACAACCATTTACAATCCATTAGTTCTCCATTAGTTTTATTTCTTTTTCTTTTTTTTGGGACAGATTTAGTACTAGTTTTTTTCAGTGTTAATTCCACTTCTAGGTTTGATATCAATATGATGTTTTTCTGTAGAGTGGCAATAAACATAATTTAAGAAATCAGCAGATTTTGTTTGCCCCTTTTGTTCTCAACTAACGTATTCCAAGTGATCACTCAACTGCTAAAGATTGGTCAGCTTGTTGCAAGGACTATTTTTCTTATCTGAGATCCAGCCTAGTTGTTGTTTAATCATACCTTTTTCCAAGTGAATGCTTACTTTGGATTTTATACTTGTAATGATTTTGTATATGAATCAGAAGAAAAATTGGAGGTTCCTACTATCTTATAACTACCTAAAAGAAAATGCACAGTACACCTCAACCACCAACATACTGTTTACTTGGAATCTGTTTACATGAGAATCATGGAAAGATAATATGTTCTATTGAAACATGCTTTTTTCTTGATAAATTAAGGAAGCAAAGGAGCAGCACAGAAACACCAAACTAATGAATGCGCTCTTACAGTTGCACCGAGAAGTGAGGTAGTACCAATTGTATATCCTTTTATCGTTCACTGAATGTATATGTGCCAGTATAGCTGATGCGGACACTCTATTTGCAGCCCCAAGTTAGCCGCCTGTGCGGCAGAGTTGTCCCATTCTTTCCCCGATTTTGTTCTTGGAGCCGTCTGCCATCTTCTAGCATCAGCACTGGCTTGTTGGCCAGTATACAGCTGGACTCCTGGCCTTTTTCATTTTCTCATTGACAGTCTTCATGCAACTTCATTATTAGCGCTGGGTCCCAAGGAAATCTGCAGCTTGTTTTGTCTTCTTGTATGTGGACCATCCAGTTACATAGGAAAGTGCAATTTTTGTAAGTAATGGATCATGTGAATTTGACTAATTTAACTCGTTCACTCTACAGAATGATTTGTTTCCAAATGAAAGTAATTGGCAGTGGAAGAATGGAATGCCAGTGCTGAGCTCTCTAAGAGCAATGTCAGTGGGGACATTACTGGGTCCTCAGAAAGAGAAAGAAATCAATTGGTATCTAAGGCCTGGGAACCCGGAGAAGCTATTGGCTCAATTGTCTCCCCAACTTGTAAAACTTGGGGATATTATTCTACATTGTGCTGTTAGTGTAAGTGTACATGAATAATGTTTTCAAAGTTAATTTGCATAAGTGAGACCATAACTTCTTGAAGTGCAGGGCGATTCCAGAATGAATCACTGTTCTTGTCTATTGCACGACTATGGAGTTGCTTTAATGTTATCTTTCTATCTGATGATATTTTTGTACTGTGCCAGATGTCAGTTGTCATACAAGACATCCTACGTATCTTCATTATTCGGATTGCATGTCTAAATATTGACTATGCTTCTCTACTGGTGAAACCTATAATATCATGGATCTCTCATCACCTCTTAGAGCCATCAGTGTTATCTGATGTGGATGCCTACAAGGTTATCAGTAATGCTTTGCTTTAATGTTTATATTTATATTTATATTTATTTTTATTTTCTGTTTTTAATACCTTCCACCGAGTTTGTTCCTCATGGTTCGTTTCTTTTTTATGTATGCTTTTTTTGTATACAGGTTCACCGATTACTTCAATTTCTTGCCATCTTGTTGGAACATCCAAAGGCTAAGGTGTTCGTCACAGTTAAAACTAACCCCTGTTGCTTTTTCCATTGAATTGAATGTATATCTTATTCTTGTTATTCCACTCTCAGCCACTATTGCTGAGAGAGGGTGGGTTTCGGATGCTCAAAAAAGTGCTCGAGAGGTGTATTGGAGCTGCCAACTGTGATGCTAAGCAGTTCTCTGAAAATGTAGATCTGGCAAAATATGAATTTTCACTCCTTGGTTGGTGTGTACCTGCATTCCAGTCTATCTCCTTCATTGCTGATGGTCGTGCATCTCTTCAACCTCCTGGAGTGCATGACAGGTCCAGGAAGTTCCTTATTGATTTTTCTTGTGGTGTCTTGATTCTTGAAACTTGCCTGGATCACCATTTGTTCTCGAGTATTTACTTCCTTGTGTTTCCAGGCCTACTCCTGATTGTTTTTCACCCGAAGAATGTTTCACATTCTGGTTATATATCCTGAGATTTTGCACGGTATGTTCCCAATTTAATGTCTTTTTCTGCATATCAGTTTATAATTAATAATTAGAGCTATTAAAAGTATAGAAAACTAATGAGCTAGTTATTGCAATTTTTTTGTTAGAACTCTTTTCACGTACCTGAAACATTAAACCGTGATCCTTTTGACGTGGGTATCAAATTCTAAGTTCAATTACATAGATTATAGTGTGTTATGATGTGGGAATAATGGAGTTTGGGGTCACTGCAGAAATGGGTGAAAATGTTTATGGTTGATGCTAACTAAATTTAGGCAATTAATTTTTCTTATGAATGGCAATGACTATCTTTTTATCCCTTGAGTGTGTCAATGAAATGAAAAGAGGTCCACTGCCAATGATAATTGTAGACTTTTGAGGAAAATGTCTCAAACATGTATGAGGTCCAGAGGATGAATGAAATGGCTGTGAGCTAATAAATAAATTTAAAAAAGCGCTGCTGTGACCAAATTTAGATTCATCCTAACAGAATATCAGAAGATGTTCTAGACACCCATTCACCCAGTTAAATTCTGAATAATTGTGGAGATTAAATTATACGTGAATAGATTAGATGAATATCCGATGGCAGAGACTGGGTCTGTCATACTTCATAATCATTATTTAGCTGATTCTTTGGGATAAAAATCTATTTGATGGTTAATCTCCACGATGTTTTGTCCTTATCCTTTGTAAATCATATTATTTGATTTAGGCTCGAGTTTTCCATTGTCCTTCAGGATAATTATTAACTTGGAAAATCTGTAGTATCTGTAGCCATCTCTGTTATTTTCAAGTATGTCCGGCAACTAAATAATCAATCTCTCTCTCTCTCTCTCTCTCTCTCTCTCTCTCTCTCTCCCCCCCCCCCCCCCCTCCCTCCCTCCCTCTCCATCCCTCCCTTTCAAAGGCTAAAGGGGATCATATTTGTTATATGCTTTCTTCTCGTTTATTATATCCTCCCTGTTGGTGTGAGGAGGTCCTGTTTCTCTGTCACTATGATGAAAGGTGAAATGCTGCTCTTAACTCTGGAGCATAGAATATGAAATTGATTCGCATTCTCTCTTGCTGATATTTTACCCTGCTTGTTTTACATTCCTATTTAGACTATGAAGCATCTAACATTAGTCCTTTGTTTTTACTTCTGTCGTTTTCCATTCAAATTGTAGGTCTTGCCAGTTGGAACAGAATTGCTTGCTTGTCTGTCTGCCTTCAAAGAGATGGCTTCTACAAGTGAAGGCCAAAGTGCTTTACTTTCTATTGTAAAGCACATTAGATCCTCTACTATTCAGGATTCTGAGAATCAACTAAAAAATGAGGGGGAGGCAAGTTGTGGCATAATTTATACATCTGAGTGGAAGGAGCATCCCCCATTGTTATGCTGCTGGACCACCTTGTTAAGGTCGATTGACTCTAAGGATGTTCCTGCAGTACAGCTTGCTGCCGCAATTGACATGTTAGCCTCAGGGGCCTTAGCCTTTTGCATGAATGAGGAAAGGTAAGCATGTGTTCTTTGTTTTTTGATGTTTTCTCTTGCTACTGCTTAAAAAAATAAGTAAATTAAGCTAATCTGAATCAACTTTCTGTTTATTAGAACAAGGTGTTGACTGTTATTGAGCTTGAGCTCAACTGAGCACTTGTTGTTATCTGACCTCATATTTTGGGATTAAAGCTTATTTTGTTAGGCGTCAATGGTTTAATGATAAAACCAGTTAATCTTTACAGATACAACAAGGTTCCTAGATCTTGTCCTTAGTGCAAGGCAGAAGGCGAGATGCTAGCCTTGTTAAAAGGAAACCAAAATCTTAATGTTTTTCCATCTTTTGTTATCTCTGGAAGCATTTTGTTTTCCAAATGTGTGATTTACGTGAATTACAATTGAAATAACAAGGGGCTAACTAAGTGTGTTTGTTCTTTTTCCTCGCTGCTTTTTCACCAGACTTGACATGGAGAGGGTGGCTGCAATCAAGTTGTTGTTTGGTGTGACTGAAAATTCTTTGGTGGATTTTGTTGATGGACACATGAAGCATATTGAGGAGCTCTCAAACTTGTTAGTATCAGAGTCGAGCAATAAAGCAGCATCTGGCGCACTCCCTTCAGCATATCAGGTTTTTAATAATGTTCTGAGCAACTTTTTTTTTTTTTTTTTTCATGTAAATTTTTTTTTTTTTTTAAATTCCTCATCATGGATGTTTAGGTCAAGGAGACTTCGAACTTATTACTCCTTTTACTGCAAAAATCATCTGGAACTAAAAATGTGGATGCTGAAATTGCCGTTGGTTACACCTCACTACGTACTCCCGTTTCTTCAAGGGTGCATAAATTTGCTGAGAGAAGTATGGAGCTGATTGAAGATTACAGCTTCGATGAATTTGGTACCATGTTCTCCTGGGAGTGTCCTGAGAATTTGCGTAACAGAATGACTCAGACAGGTATTTCTGCAAAAAGAAAAATCTCCTCTCTTGAGGGCCAAAATAGGCATGGCAGAGGAGACAATCCAGTAGTAGAAACTGCTTCACAAAGCACATTCTCTAGAGGTCCGGTACCTGTCACCACACCCCCAGGCCCTACACGTCGGGATACCTTCAGACAGCGTAAGCCAAACACTAGCAGGCCTCCTTCTATGCATGTGGATGACTATGTTGCAAGAGAACGAAATGCTGATGGTACTAATAGTTCTAATGTAATTGCTGTCCCACGGATAGGATCTGCTAGCGGGAGACCACCATCTGTTCATGTGGATGTCTTCATGGCCAGGCAAAGGGAGCGCCAAAATATTGCAGGGATGGCAGTTAATGAAGCAGCAACAGTAGCGAAAACGACAGCTCCAGATGACAACTTAGATGGGGACAAGTCCAGCAAACATAGGCAGTTGAAACCAGATCTTGAAGATGATCTTCAGGGAATTGATATTGTTTTCGACGCCGAAGAATCTGAACCTGATGATAAATTGCCCTTTCCGCAACCAGATGATAATCTACCTCAACCTGCACCTGTTGTCGTTGAGCCACATTCTCCTCATTCCATAGTCGAGGAGACAGAGAGTGATGTAAATGGAAGCAGCCAGTTCTCTCACTTAGGTACTCCATTAGCATCAAACATGGATGAAAACACTCCAAGTGAATATTCATCAAGAATGTCTGGGTCTCGTCCAGAGGTGTCTCTGACTCGAGAACCAAGTATCTCTTCAGATAAGAAGTTCTCTGACCAGTCAGATATCTCAAAGAGTTTACCAATTAGAACTCTCGGTGCAACTGATTCCTCTGCTATACCAAGTAGTTCGGGCGTTATTGCTTCTGGTTATATGAATGCCCATGCCCCCTCTTCTGTTCGGTATCCTGTTGATTCCAGGTCACAAACTAACCTATATTCCAAAGCAAATCCACAACAAACTGGACCGGCAGGGTCACAAGGCTTCTATGATCAGAAATTTCCTTCAAACCAGCCTCCTCTTCCTCCAATGCCTCCACCACAAACAGTTAATATGCATCCTATTGTGAGTAATCAGTCTTCAATTATTTGTCAAGTCTGTATCAGATGTTCAGGCTCCTCAAGGCTTCCTTGTAGGGAAAGATTGATCTGCTTGCTTTTCATAAAGTTTTCTGCATATTCCATACGCAATCGGAATGAAGTTTCTCATTTTGCCCCTCTTTTTGCAGGTTCAGTCGGAGTATGCATCTCCAGCGAGCAACTCCACCTCTGTCGCACTGCAAGATATGAAATATGGACGTACATCTCTTTCTTCCCCAATGACTTCTACAAGACCTCCTCCACAGCATCCTCATACACCCCCTGCTTATTCAGGCACTTCGAGTTCCACTTCTCAATCTCCACAATATTTTCAAACAGTTGGTAATTCTGAGCTTCAGCAAAACAGCAGTGCACCTTTGCTTAATGGAATGATGAACCTTTCTTCATCCCACCCAATGCTAACTTCCTATCCTCCACCATTTGTGCAACCGTTAATTTTTAGACCAGGTTCCATGCCCGGTAATCCTTATGGGAATAGTTTTGTTCCGCATCATGGAGACAACATGCCTAATATCCCGCAGAATCTTCCTATCTCTATGCCTTCAGTTCAACCTGTACCAACTCTTACACAGTTGCAGCCATTGCAGCCACCACAAATCCCTCGTCCTCCACCTCAGCATCTTAGACCATCTGTTCCATCTTCCCCACAGTCTGAGCAGGGCATATCATTGATGCATGGATCCTTGCAAAATCCGTCTCACCCATCCCAAGTGTTGCATCAGCCCCAAGTATCCCCTGCTCAATTGTATTATCATACCCAACAACAGGAGAGTGTATCACATCCACCATTGCAGCATCAACAAGCTGATCACTCACAGAGAATCCTTCATCTGCCTGGTGATGGCACATCCCAGCAACAAGATCCTGCGATGTCTCTACAAGAGTTTTTTAGATCCCCAGAAGCTATTCAGGTAGCTAGAATTTAGGTTCATGCTATTATGCAATTTAGTTTATTGTGAATTTATGATTTGATTTGAATTGGCGTGAAACTGCAGTCTCTCCTGAGTGACCGGGACAAACTCTGTCAGCTTCTAGAGCAACATCCAAAGTTGATGCAGATGCTTCAGGTTTGACTAAGTCTGCCTTTTATTTTATGATACCTTATGTGCTAGTTTCATTTATTAGCTGAAGATTTTCTGCTTGCTAAGCTGTTTCTTTGAGTTGGCATACAATTTCTGTGATTGAGATTATAAAACAGCTTTAGGGTCAGAAGGCAAGGTCATGCTCGAATTGTTGTTTGTCATGCTTGAGGGTATAAAAGCTCGTGTGCTTAACTAATAAACTCTTTAATGTTGTGCTATTTTATCAGTAGCAATTTGTCAATGTGGTTTGATATCTTATGTGAAGTTGCTATTCTAAAATGTCAGTTTTGATGGGAATTATGTACCAATCTATTTCCTGTGTTTGATCATATCTTCATGGTTACCAGGAACGGTTAGGTCAATTATAGCGATACTTGGGCACACATCGTAGAGGGCGTTGGTGAAAGCAAAGAAGCAAACTGTGCTCACAAAGCCAGTTATCAGTATTGTTTCCAGATTTGGATTTGAACATTGTACATGGATGGGGTTGATTTTGAGTTGATTAATGTTGTACTCTAGTTAGTCCTAGAAATGTGAATATGTAAACTCATGTTTTTATGCCATCAATCAATCGTTTTGTTAAGGCCTTGATCAATCGAATCCCTTCTCTGGCGACTATGCTCATCCTCTCTCTCTCTCTCTCTCTCTCTCTCTCTCTCTCTCTCTCTCTCTCTCATGTGCATGCATGCTTCGAAATTGTCATTTTTGTCTTCTCGAAATACAGAAATGTACTTTTAATTAATTAATTTTATAAAATTTAGGGTGAGATCTTGAACTTACGTTATTCAAATAATGTAAACCAAAGTCTTCAATTTATCAATAAGTTCTAACTTGCATAAACTACACCAGTTATAAAATTGCATAGATTACAAATGCTCTATTTGCCGATGATGACCTAATCGGATGTTTGGCTGATGCGAATCATTGAATGATCAACGGATTGATGGAATATCTTGGAATTTATTTTTATTTTGGTTATTTAGCTTGGATGTATCCAATTCCCATCCCTACTTGGCAAGTGTTGGAATTATGAAAAAGCTTTTTCTTATAATAAAATAAATTTATTATCAATTAGTATTCTGCACTGTTTAGTTTAGAGATTTTATTATGGTTATCTACTTTTGTGAAGCCACAAAGCCCAACCCAACAGTGACACCATTTTGGCCCAACCCATATAGTAATGGGCCTATATCCCAAATTTCAACCTCTTCCAATTTCTTGTATAGAAAGATAACTCAAATATTCCTCCCTTTCATAAAATTCAGGTTTTCTCCCTTCTAATCTTCAATCGGAAACCCCAACAGGAAGAAGGAAACTCTCTCTCTCTCTCTCTCTCTCTCTCTATAATGGATACGGCGAAGACGATACCATTGGAGCGGCTCACCGCCGATCCACTCCGATATGGAATTCACGGCGTGAAGAGCGATATCATCGAATCCCATCCCCTTGAATCTGCTTATCGCACTGTAATTTTTTTCAAAATTTGTGATGCACTCTCTTGTTTGTTTCTTTATCTGTGTTTTTTATTTTCGTTTTGCTTGTTGAGTAGGCGAAGCTCAGCCAAGAAGACATAAAGAAAAAAATCTTGGCGAATACTTATGGGGCAGCATTTCCGATGAAGATGGAGCTCGATCGCCAGATTCTCTCCAAGTTTGTGTTTTCCCTGCTCTTTATTTTATTTCACCTTTTCGACTTAATTTTGTTTTTACTGCTGCTATGTTGAACTCTAGGAGCTAGCTAGGGTTTTGATGTTGGAGTTTTGGGTTTTTTTTGAGTGTCATCTTAAATTAGATTAAGGTCCCTTTTTTTATGTAAGCTTCACCATGTTAATACGATAGTTTTTTATGGTTCCGTATTTGAAAGGCACAAGTATGATTTGTAAGGAATGAAAATGATGCCTCAAGTATAGATGTAGCAAATTTTATTCCTTTTTGAGATAGACCTGGCTTCTTAGATAGAGTTTTTTCTCAGCGCCTTATGTTTCTCATGTGGAATGTCGAGATGTGGCCTTGAGCTGTTTAGAAAGCTACATCAACTTTTGCTATAATGCTGGTGATGTTAATGCAATTTGTGACATTGGTTAGTTGGATGTTACCTGAAATATGTTGAGAATTATCTTCTGGCTATGCAAAAAGTTTCTGTCTTCTCTTGAGGACGTCAAATAGAAGAGTCTGAAAATGAGGCAGAACTTTTGGTTCATTCTTTAAATTTACTTGTCTGGTTGTATTTTGTGGCGGACCTTTTGAGAACTTGCTGATCATGAGAATTGTGGAAGATGGATTGTTTGAAAAAGTATGAAAGAAGCTAACCAGAGTTTTTCTTACTTACATTAACTTCTCATGTCTGTTTGTTGTTCTGCAGTTACTCGAGTGCTTAAGCTCTTGCATTTATAAGTGGTCTTGTTCTTATCTTTTTTATGAAATAGGAGATGCTGCCTTGTGCTTTAGTTTTGTGTTGCCAGCCATTTTCTTGTAATGTTTATGATCATTGTTTTGCTAACATATGCATATTTTCCACATAAGATGGTATGCTGGTCTTACTCAAACTGCAATAAGCCTGACGAATGGAAGTGAATTTATGATGATCTTGAAATTTAATGGAATTATGTCTCTAATGCTTTATTTTGTTTTAAATGATTTATGGATTTTCCTATGACAAGGGTGGGTTGTGATGTGTGTTTTAAGTGACATTTGAGATTTTTGTGTTTGTTTCAAATATCATTAATGTTGTATGTTAGTGAGGCATGAAATTAAAAAACAGCTCCTTGCATTATTTTCCCTTCTCTGGAATTTTAGCTTAGTTTGTTTTATTCATCATAGTGATGTAGAACTTAGCATTATTTTGCAAAACTTGAATTCAACGTCATCAAGATCTCACTAAAGATATCCTTACAAATTAGCCCTGAACACTTTATCCATAATTACTTACAATTGCAATCTCTTTTTGCCTCAACAGATTTCAAAGGCCTCCTGGAGTTATACCATCTTCATTTGTAGGTTTAGATGCCTTCACCGGAGGCTTGGAAGATTTTGGCTTTGAAGATTATCTCAATGGTAATGAAATTCTCTTATTTGAAGCACATGATTGTTTGCATTTCAAGTCCATGTCAAGGTGGATATCAAGACAGATGATTATTTAGCCTTATATCATGTTTAGATTTTGGATGTATGGAGGAAGTTGTGGGCTTCATATTATGCTTTAACAAATTCATTTTATGCTTTCACAACACTCCTTCGTTTCAAGCTACTCACTCTTCTGATATGTTGATACACCCTTTCAGATCCAAGGGAGTCTGAATCAATTCGTCCAGTTGACCTGCATCATGGGATGGAAGTACGTCTTGGTTTGTCAAAAGGACCACCATGCCCCAGTTTCATGTGAAGCCTCGTTGATCAATTTAGATTCTCAAGGATTCTATCGTGACTTAGCTGGTGTATTTGCTAAAATTGGTTATTATGTGATCGATAATTGAACATATAATCGAACTTTAGTTTTCTTCTTCAACTTGCTACTTTATGAATTTATGACATTGCTTTAGCTTATGTTCTAATTGTTGATTACGTCTTTTGACATTTTCGTTTCTTTTCCCTTTCTTGATGATGAAGTGGTTTTATTGAACACAAGGATGTAAATGAACCAGGCTGTTCGCGAACTATTTGAGGCTCAGCTCGATAAATATTCGTTCGAGATCGTTTGTTAAGCTTAATGAGCCGAACTCGAGCCCGAATTTCGAGCTCGAATACTTAACGAGTTGAACTTGAGTCTGGGCATGTTTGATTTGAATGCTTGCGAACAGGTTCGCGAACATGTTCGTGAGCCTGCTTAACGAACCTGTTCGCGAACATGTTCGCGAGCCTGCCTAACGAACCTGTTTGCGAACCTGTTCGCGAACATGTTTGTGAGCCTGCCTAATGAACCTGTTCGCGAACATGTTTGTTAAGCAGGCTCGTGAACATGTTCGTTAGGTTCTTAAAGAGTTCGTTAGCCTATTCGTTTAGTGTTTGTGGGCTAGTTTATTTATATATTTATATAGATTAGATTTTAACATTTAAATATATAAATTAAAAAATTCTTAACACAAATATTACATGATTAAATTAAACATATTCATTTTATAAACATACTAACTAATATTGCATTGTCATTTGAATATCTTTAAAATTTTGATATTAATGATACAATGTAGTGATGATATATTATCTTTATATAAAAGATATAATGCTTTAAATATTTATATAAATTAAAGTTTGGGTATCTTAATATTTGATTTTCCATTTATGATATTTTAAATCTTATATATGATATTTGAAGCCTACATATGTATAACCTATAAATATGTATATAACTAAAAATAAAATATGTATTAATTATCAATATCTGCACAATTAACATTTTTAAAATTTTAAAATTAAGATTTTAAAATAATTAAAAATAGAAATATTAATTAGAGTTTAGATTCTTCAATATAATTATGAGATTTGAAATCCACATAGATATATACGTGTACACACACGCGCTCGAGCGCGCACACACACACACACACACATATATATAAACGTAACTTTCAAATGTGTTATATACTTTTCGAACAAACTAAGTAGATAATTGGTTATATTGTTAACTTTAAAGTTTAAACATAAAACATATCAATAATTATTTTACATTTTTGTATTTATCATCAATAAGGATTTTAGTGTTACAATTATACATTTTACATTCTTATATTAAAATATCACGAGTCTTGTAATGATATCGCGAATGAGATAAATATATTTCTTGAAAATATAACAAATTATCTAAAATTTATAATTAATCATAAAACATATTTATAATTAGATATTTTACATTTTTATATTTATCATCAATAAGAATTGTAGAGTTATAATTATACATTTTACATTCTTATATTAACATATCAACTTATTAACAAAGATAAATTATATATTTCTTAAAAAAATAGCATATTATCTAAAATTTATAGTTTAACCATAAAACATATCTATAATTAGTTACTTTACATTTGGCTTAAAGGCTTTCTTTTCAAAATTAACAAGCTATATTACGTAAGTTATTTATATAGAGCATTAAATTATTTGTTTTATGTTTTTTTTAGTTGTTAACATATTTAATTTTCATAATTTATTGTTTTGAACATTGTAGGTGACAATTGAACATATATATTTGTCGTCAAGGACCAAAGATGCAGAAGTTTAATATTTAGAATATTACGTTGACTTGAAATTTGACTATTTTAATTATTTTTGTGCGTCATTGTTGAATTGTGAAATTTGTATGTGTTGTTATGTTTATTTTCTAGTTAAATCTTGAAATGGAGGCCAAAATTAGTGTTAACGAACTCGAGCCCAAACTCGAGCCGAACTCAAGCTCGAACAATCAAGCTCGAATTCGAGCTTGTACCGAACTCTTTCGAGCTTTTATCGAGCCGAACTTGAACTTGGCTCGTTTGTCCTATTAACGAGCCTTATTCGAGCCGAACTCGAAC